>CAUYRT010039815.1:0-16231 GCA_963574885.1 Lepilemur ruficaudatus
TCCTTCTGCCTCAGCCTCCCAGGTAGCTGGGACTACAGGCATGCACCACCATGCCTGGCTAATTTTTTTGGTCTATATATTTATCGCTGGCCAATTAATTTCTTTCTATTTTTAGTAGAGATGGGGTCTCGCTCTTGCTCACGCTGGTTTCAAACTCCTGAGCTTGAGCTATCTTCCCACCTCGGCCTCCCAGAGTGCTAGGATTACAGGCGTGAGCCACTGTGCCCGGTTTGAATAGTTCTTTAGATAGAGCACATCTCATAAGAATTGGTCTTCGGTAATTAAAACTCAATTTATTATACAATATGATGGCCAGCCCAGTGGGAACATCACATGAATGTGTAGAATTGAGACTCCAGTGTACTTTGATATTGTTGAATGACTTATTATCTTGTCATCTGCCCCCAGGCCTACACTTCTGGCCATTATTATCCACTTCTGTTTTGATTTTTAAAAATTATGCACATGTTAGCCCTCTCATTGCTTCACTGTGAGGAGAAAAGCTTTTGTATTAAGGTGCTGGAACTTTGCTGCCCAGGACTTTTACCAACGTGCCACTGAATGAATCTCAGTGTTCCTAGAAGTCTATAAAAGGAATAGAAGATCCCTTTTCTCTAACTCCCTTATGTATGTATTTTATCTTTTAAGGAACCTTGGCATTTAATGTAGATAGGAGAGAGAAATGGATGGTTCCTTTGTTCCAGTTTACATACTTATCATATTCATGGACACCTTCTGCCTAGCGTTAGATTCTGAACTCTTAGAAGACTTAGGTATTTTGATTTTGTATATATATATTTGGAAATCACTGGGTTGAAAATTTTGTAGTGCATACTCTACTCAGCCCAGGCCAATAAGAGTTATATAAAGAATAGTTTCGTAAGTGACCATTAACCAGAAATTTTATCTGTCAGGAGAAAGGATTCATGCAACTCCAAGAATGCATTGCCCTCTGCATAGCACATTACTTTTGGTAACCAGAGATAGATGAGACTTACGCTGCATTTAAATTTTTCATTGTGATGAGACAAATCTATTATTATGAAAGCGCTACTCATCGGTGAGAATATTTCCTTCTGTTGTTTTAATTAAAAGAGCAGTGTCTTTTTACATTTAATTATGGCATTTTCATAATATGATACTTACAAGCTACAAGCTAAGGATTCTTCAGGTTTTCAAGATTTACAGTACATCTAGAACAGCAGCATCCAAAAGAACTTCCTGTGATGGTGGAAATATTCTCTGTCTGCACAGTCTAATATGGTGTCCACCAGCCACATGTGGCTAGTGAGACTGAGAAACTGCATTTTAAATTTTCTTTGAAATGTAAACTTAAATAGTCACATATGGTTAGTGGTTACTGTATTGGACAGCACAGATCTAGAAGATATAGAAAATCTCCATTTAGTATAATGCCATCTTTAGGCTCTCAAGTTTCCTGTTTCAGGTTGGGAAGTTGAAATTAGTTAAACCTGAAGTTGATAGTGGATAGTATTGCTTTTAGCTCTGAGGAGAGACTTCTTTAAGAAAGATACAAATTAATCAAACTTAAATGTGTTAGAAATGAATTTCTTTGAGAAGACAAGAATTAATTTCAAAACTAATTCCAATATAATTAATTGAAAAAATATTTAGAAAATATTTTCTAGTATGAAGAAGTGTAGTAAGTACCATGGAGAACACAGAGGTGAGTGGAACTTAGGAGGAGTTGACTTTTGTTTTGAGTCTTGCTGGGGAAGCCTTGGTAGGGCAAGGGGGAGCCTCTTTCTAAGGGAGTAACTTCTAGAGCACAGAATGCCAAGTGGGTTATTAAGTTGCATATCGGCTCTGACGTACAAGATTCATTGGGTGAGAGAGGGTTAAGATGGGGTCAGGATTTTCTTAGGTGTGCCCTGGGAGAAGCTCTGCTGAGTTCACCTGTTTGAGCAGGCCTCTCAGGTCACCACTGTTCCCAGAAGATGACGTTTCCCAAGACTCTGGGAAGCTGGAGGGGGAGACACCTGGACACGGTGCCATCTCCACTGCTACCCCCACCCCAGGTAAGGGGAAATTCTTGAAAATGCTGAGTTTGACTCACAACTAGGGAGTATCTAATGTATATCAATAGTCCCTTAAGCAGAACTATAGAGATTATCAGGTAATCCAGAGTATTAAAAAGTCACAACAATAATTCAGCTTTTTTTTCCCCCTTAATTCTGGCAGGACCTCACCTGAACTCAATATTATAGTTGGCTGTGCTCTTAGTTAGAAACCCAGGGGTGAAGGAAAAGCCACAGAAAAATAGGCTGCATCTGCTCCTATTCTGTGCTGCCACCTTACTTGCCCATTAAATACTGTGTTCTTGGCTAAATAAATCATGAACTTATAGTAGAGGGGTCTGTGTTCCCACCATCCTCCAACTCATCCACAGCCTGAGGTATTCCACTGATCCAGGAACCAGAGTTCACTTGGCACTGCTTGGAGTCAGGTAACTCGGAACCTAACTGTCCTGGGTCCTCTTTCTGGCAGTTGGGTGAGTCCTGAGGGCCTGACTCATGAAGCTCAGACAGGCAGGGAGCAGTAGATTATGGTGTGCCTTGTAAGGGAGACCATGGAAGCAGTGGCCAGCTGGATGCAGAGGAATTAATGACCTGATCTCATGGTGCAGATGTGGAGGGAGAAGAGCCAGCCTTTCCCCCTTGCCTCCCTGGGAACAGGGGACTGTCTCACATGGACTGTGTCTTGGCAGCTAGGCCTGTCAGACCAGGATCTAGTCATCAGAGTTACCCAGTGCCTTGGGATTTGTTTGTGCCATGTCAGGGCACAGTCCCACAGGTGGTATGTTATATCTGAGTCCAAGGGAAAGGGGGATGGGGTGGCAATCTTTTCACAAGGTGTCCAGACACTCCTGGTCCAGGAACTGAGCCATAGATAGTGGGATGCTTGCCTCTCCATGCGGCAGGTCTTCGGTCTCTGGTCTTGAGCCATAATGTTAGGCTGAATAGCTTGGCACAGGTGTGTAGTCTGGAATGGATTAGGCTTCTGCCTCTGACATTAAGAAGAGGAACTGGCTAGTCCTTCCTGAAATAGTGCCCACAGGCTGGCAGAGCACCCACTGGCACCTGCCCCTTTCAGAGATGAGGAGGGATAGCTGTATGTAAATTCTCTGGCGTGTGGGTTGTGGGATAGTATCCCATATCCCTTCCCGCACTGCCTGGCCAGAACCCAGTGAAGTTTGCAAAGAATGGGTTTCATATTAGAAGAAAATATTACCTATGTGTAAGTAATATTGGGTACAGATGGGAAATGATGAGTAAATTTGACTGCTCAAAGATTTGAAATATCTGTATCACCAAAGACAAAACTACAAATATAATTAAAAGATAAGTAACAGACTAGGAGAAAATAGTCCATGTATAATAGACAAAGGGTAAACATAGAGAATATAAAGAATCTTTGGCAAATTAATAAGAAAAACTATAGAAAAAGTGGGCAAGAGATATAAAAAGGCATTGACAGAAACAAATGGCCAGTAAATACAAAGAGATGCTTAACTTCGTTAATAATTAGGGAATTACACATTAAAGTAATCAGATATGATTTTCTCCCATCAGATTTGCAGAAATTAAAGAGAATAATATTCTGTGTTGGCAACAGTAAGGAAAAGGTGGGTATCAGTAACCTTCATGTAGTGAGCACATAAATTGTTCAGACCTTTTTGGAGAAGGCAGTTTGGTTGTATCCATGAAAATAAAATCACATACCTTTGATTTGGTAATTTTGCATCTAGTGCATGTACACATGAACACATGCTCATTCCAGCATTGTTACTAATGGTGAAATACTGGAATGATTAAACACAGCCATACAGCCAGTGTACAGAATATTAAGCAGCACCTAAGGAGAGTGTGATATAGATCCTTATGCAGCTGATAGGGGAAGCTCTCTCAGATGTATTTTCAGTGAAAAAAAGATACAAAATTATCATATTTACATAAACTCTGGACTTATGTCTATATGTATTGCATTTTATAGATTCTATGTGTATTGTGCATATGAAATCTATATAAAATAAATTCATTTAGATTTTATAGGTATTTTGTAGATTCTAAAACACGCTTTTCAGATTTTAACATTTCTGAAATCAGTGTATCTAACAATTTGGTGGCATAGTTTAATAGTTTAAGCACCTTTTCTCTCTTGGTGAAACATAATGCACATTATAAATGATAATATCTTAGATTTGCATGGTGGAGATAAACACATGGAGAGTTTAGCAGTGACTCTAGAAACAAAGATGACTCTCTTTGTCATCTTTGGGTATGCAATATATAGAGTGTAGCTTATTGCCAGGAACATGGGAGGAGAAGGAAGGACAGAACACTCCCTGGGAAATGGGGAGACTTCTTGGCCAAGATGTCATTTGGGCTGATCACTGGAGGAAAAGCAGAATTTGGACATAAGATTTTTAGGGAGGTATTTCAGAAAGAAAAGAAGGCAGGCTCACTACTGTGCACAAAGGCACAAAGGAGACTATGAGGAACTATGAGTAGTACAGTTTTGGTCAATATATCTATCAAGGGAAGCAGTAGGAAGTAAAACTGAAAAAGGTAGATCAGGGCCAGATCTTGAAGAGCTGAGGGGGCTAGGTTTAAGAGTTTGACCTTAATTCAGTTGACTCATGTTTTTCATTTAATCTTTTGGTTGCCAAGGATTTTTTTGTACCATCATTGGTTTGATATTTAAAATATAGTCCCTTCAAGTTTATTTTCTAAGGATTTTATGATATATATACATATATATATATATATGTTTAAATCTTGTGTTAAAGGCATATAGAGCACAGGTTGAGGTGGGGTTTTTTTTGCATATACATGGTTGAATTTCAAAATTTTATTTGTGTACAAACTTTGTTTTTGCTCTCTGCCTTCCACCATTTGCAAATAACTACTTCTCTTTCAAAGGAGATCCCTAGTATTTATCCCCATTCAACAAAAGCAAAGAGCTAAGCTGTATATGAAGAGGTGAAATTGAACATGAAAGGCTTACTGAGCAAGATTGGTGCGGGGTGAAAATGGGTGAACATTATTTAGGAAAAGCTGTGATCCTTGTTACCTTTGCTGTAGTGCAATTTGGAACAGCTTCTTTTTTTCTGGCAATTCTTTGCAGCCTTTCTTTTAAACCTGGCCATCTTTCTGTTGCCAGCTCAACCTTGATGTTAGCTGGTGCTGCTGTTGCAAGTGCTGCCTTTGGCAGGAAGCCTCTGGTCAACTTTCTGGATTCTGGTTTTGGCTCTGCATGTGCCTTGCTGAGCTGAGCTGACCTTACCTTAGGAATCTGAAATGTGGAGGTCAGTTTGGGGTAGGGAAATGTGGTGGCAACTCTTACTCTTGCTTTTTCTGCCACTGTATAACTTATTAGATCTTGCTTTTCCCTAAATGGTACAAGGGATTGTACTGAAATGGTTATTCATCTGTGTCTGTGATGCTTAAAAAATAACAGTTTCACTAATGTGTCACAACATGTATTATTTATCATTTTAGTAAATGGATATTTTAACAAGGAACAATTTGCAAATTTAAACATGACAATTAACATGATCTGACATTAAAAAATTAAATAATCTCCTGTCATCTTTGTCATCAGCCTTGCATTAATGATTTTAGCCCTTCTGGGAGCTTTTATTTTTTGTTGACTCTGACTGATGATGGCAGATTGTGGTAGTGATCAGAGCTATGCTTTTATAAATTATTTTTTCATTGGAACAATATTGGCGTGTAATGTGGACTGACAGAAATAGCATTGTTTATCATTGCCAGTGTTGTTTTGACATGTATTCTGAGTTCTCTGACATGTATTCTCCTTCTCTAAGGAAGAAGATAGGGAATGTCTGTAATGGACATTTGCTGTCCACTATAGGTTGCCCACTGGTGGGCAGTGGTAGGGCCTACTTCCTGCTGTGGAAGTCAGCCAAACTCAAGTGGGCATTTGCTGTTCTTGCCTCCTAGGAGATACTTCTTAGGCTTAGCCTGTTGACTACTTCCACCCTGGAGTTTGAATCTGGATGGTGCTAGAAAATGCAGGGGTAGTGAGTATGGCAGTAGAGTTACTAAAATTACCAAGATTTCCTTCCTGCTAGCACACATCAGCGTTAATATAGGTGGGCTTAGCCTTCACTTTGGTACATTTTGCATTGATACCTCTAACCACCTTTTGTACACATAATGGGAACTTTTAAGCATTGGTTGACCGACACTTGAAGCTATTGCATAGTGACATGGCCTGCCAATCAGCAGTTGAGTTCAGCAGTGTTGAACTCTTTTTTCTGTGCAACAGTGCTTATTTGTGCAATTATTCAAATATTTAATAGAGCTGAATTTCAGACTGTCCTCTGAGGAATCCTAGAACTTTGTAGAGATTCCTTGGGCATATGATAACAGAGCACCTCAGTTTGGGCCTTAGTGTGATATAGTCCTTATTGTTTTTCTATCCTATCACTGTACAAATATATGTGACAGTATGTTAAATGGGAATTTTTCTATTGTCTAAAATGTTGACCAAGGTCCCAAAACTGTAACCAATAGGTGGTAACTACCCATACAGTCTGAAGAGAGATTCTAGAAGCATCCATTGCAGGACTTGCTAAGAGATGGCCAAATGGGCCTAGCAGCTATTATAATTGGCCTGTGTAAGAGAAGACTAGAAATGAATTCCATATGAGGAGCTCTGAGGAGTAGAGAGTGCTCTTCCCTGGCGGACATGAGGGTCTCCCCTCTCTCTGTCCTCTCTCAGCATTTGAGAGAGGCCTCAAGGGAACTACTCAGAGATTGGGATTGAATGCAAGAGGCTAGATTGGCGCTTCATTGAGCTGCCACAGGGTTGCCACTGTGGGATTAGAATGGATTCCTGAGAAAGCATTCTGGAGAGTGTGGTGTGGCTCTCCTGGAGTTTGGGGATGTGTGTGAATACAGACACTGGTGTCTTCTTCTCATCTGAAAGCAGCTATGGAGCTGGAGTTGCCCTTGGGGGCACTGTGTGGAGAAAGAGGGCAGCAAAAATGCTTGACATTTCCTGTGGGCCAGTGGTCTGCATGGGGGACAGCTGGCCTTGCGTTATCCTGACAAATCTTCCCTGCCTCAGAAGGCTGCCTGCCAGGTCTGGGCCCCCAGCAGAGAGGGACTATGGGTGGGTGAGCCACAGGGGCAGGAGCTGAGAGAGGAGCCATAGGGCACCTGTTGCCTGTACCAGTCAGCATGGAGGTCCCAGCGAAGGGGTCTCACCAGAGAACTGGCATTTGGACTCCTGCAAGTAGCAGAAGATACTTTATAGCCAAGAGGACTGGGCCCCACACTGGCCCCTTTTCATTCCTTGGCTCCCATTCTTTCTTCACTGCTGGTCTTGGGAAAAGTTTCACATTGGATAAAATTAGTTTTGACTTAGACTAGATTGGACTTTTTTTTTTTTTTTTTGAGACAGAGTCTCACTGTGTTGTCTGGGCTAGATTGCCGTGGCGTCGGCCTAGCTTACAGCAACCTCAAACTCCTGGGCTCAAGCAATCCTTCTGCCTCAGCCTCCCGAGTAGCTGGGACTACAGGCATGAGCCACCATGCCCGGCTAATTTTTTTTTAATATATATATATTTTTTAGTCAGCCAATTAATTTGTATTTTTAGTAGAGATGGGGTCTCACTCTTGCTCAGGCTGGTTTCAAGCTCCTGACCTTGAGCGATCTGCCCGCCTTGGCCTCCCGGAGTGCTAGGATTACAGGCATGAGCCACCGGCCTGCCCGGCCGGGATTAATTTTCAACATGAATTTTGGAGGGACACATTCAAACCATAGAACATGGCTATTGCTGAAGGCCACTAGTGTACTGGAGAAAGACAATGCAAGGGTGAGGGTGATTAATCACCAATAGAAGGTGAATTCACCATTATCATCTCTATAAAAAACAATATATTGATATGAAGTTATTATTGTCAAAAATTAATTTGATTCTCTCTAGATCAGTAAAGTGGACTTTATGTGAGGCACAATATCTAATTTTTAGAATATCAGCTTCTTGTGGGCAGAGATTTTTGGCTCTTTTTTACCGATGTATTAGATGCCGAGAACAGCGCCTGGCCTATGGTGAGAGCTAAACAAATGTTTGGGTAATAAATGGCTGGATTTATTTATTTGTTTGTTTGTTTTATTTATTTAACAGGGTCTCACTCTGCTGCCCAGGCTGGAGTGCAGTGGCACAATCATAGCTCACAGCAACCTCCAACTCCTGGGCTCAAGGGATCCTCCCACCTTAGCCTCCCGAGTAGCTGGGACTACAGGCATGCACCACCACACTTGGCTAAAATGTCTGAATTCAACTTGAATAATTTGATTAGACGTTTCACAAAAGTCTCCATGAGTAAGAGATTAGGGCTGGGGAAGTCTAATAGAAGAGTAAGGATTGGAAAACTGATGAGGTTGAAAAGAGAGAGCGACAGATAATGATAACAATAAATGCTAACACTTATTGAGCATGTGTCTTCTTAGGGATTGCTTGCACTAGTCAGTAAATATCTGAACATCCTGTACTCATTTTCTCATTTGATCCTTACAACCACCCTACGAGCCAGGTATTATGGTCTCCGCTTACGGATGAGAAAAGTGAAGGTCAGGGAAGTTAAATGCGTTTCCCAGCGTCACACAGTCAGAAGTTATGCTGGCACTCAAACCCAGACTGTTTCTCTCCCGAGCCAGAGCTGTCAGTAAAAATAAATGCTCATCAAGCAAGTGCCTTCTGTATCCCAGGCACTGTTCCGAGCATCGACCCGTGTACCACACAACACACCTACGCAGGCAACGTTATCACCATCATGCCTGTGTTACAGACCAGGAAACAAAGGAACAGAGGGGTGAAGTAATTTACCCAAAGCCACACGTCAATAACTACAAGGCTGGATTTGAGCCCAGATGGTCTGGCTTCAGCCTCTAGGCTCTTAACTATTAATAATAGTTAATATTATTATATTAATAATATCCTGCCACTTGGCTGTGACACTGTGCTGATTCAGAGGGGCAAAGCTGATTATCAGCATTTAAGATGCCACATAGGATCCAATTTGATTTGGTAAAATAATTACAGACTTTAGCAATAGATAGCCCTGAGTTTGAACATCTGACTTTCCACTGACCGGCTGGGTGATTTTCACCCCTCTGAGCCTCAGTTTCCTCAATCGTAAAATGAGAATAATAATGGTATCCACTGTGCAATTGTAAAGAGTAAATGAGGTAATGTATATAAAGTTCCTGGCATGGATCAAGAAATCTTGGCCGGGCGCGGTGGCTCACGCCTGTAATCCTAGAACTCTGGGAGGCCAAGGTGGGAGGATCGCTCAAGGTCAGGAGTTCGAAGCCAGCCAGAGCAAGAGCGAGACCTCATCTCTACTAAAAATAGAAAGAAATTAATTGGCCAACCAAAAGTATATATAGAAAACATTAGCCGAGCACGGTGGCGTGTACCTGTAGTCCCAGCTACCTGGGAGGCTGAGGCAGGAGGATCGCTTGAGCCCAGGAGTTTGAGGTTGCTGTGAGCTAGACTGACGCCACGGCACTCACTCTAGCCTGGGCAACAGAGCTTTTTTTTTTGACTCTGTCACAAAAAAAAAAAAAAAAAAGAAAAGAAAAGAAATCTTAATAACTGGGTTTTTTTTCCCTCTCATCTTCGAAACAATATTTTGCTTAGATCAGGGGTTAACTCCTTTGTTCTATGGACCCCGTTAGCAGTCTGGGGAAGCTGATGCGGTCTTTCTCAGAATAATGATTTTAGACATGAACAACAAAGTGCACAGGATTACCAGGGAAGCCAAAGATCATGAAATACCATAATCAAAAATGTTTTATCTTTAAATTTATGATACAGTAATACACATGATTGTTAGTGCGGTAAATAATAAGACCTACTGGCAGGTCCAATAACTACCAAAAGTTCGCAGAACTGGTGAGGGTAAAGACATTTGGGAATAATTTGCTGCACCTGTTACGTGAAACGAACACATTGGTGGTTCCCATCAGTGACCGTAGCTGGTCCTGCAAAGTCTCCGGGGGTTGTCGCCTCCATTCACCACTGGAGGAAACGCCAAATTCCAGTAAGAGGTTAGTGAAGAAAAAGAAAAAAGATGGAATTTTTTTCCATCCGAGTTCGCAGACCCCTGGGTTAAGAACACTGGTTCAGAGGAAGGCAGCGTAGAGGAAACTACAGAATCGGCCAGTTTGTTTGGAGGCTCTTCGGGCATGCTTTTGGATGGCATTTATTTGGCCATGTACGGAGGGAAGTTTCACGTCTCAAATTCATTATGCTCCAAACCAAGCTCCCAATCTCCCCTCCGCCCCTGATCTGCCCCGCCCAAAGCCTTCCTCGGCTCAAGGGGTGACAGCTCCCTTCTTCCAGTTGCCCAGCAACAACCTCTCTTCAGGAGTTGTCCTGAAGCTTCTCCCTCTCACGCCCCACGTCTAATCCGTCAGGAAATCCTATAGGCTCTGCTTTCCAGCATCTGAGCACGGCTCACCGCCGCCCCTGCTCCTGACCCACCGTCATCTCTCACCGGGTCCCCGCAGCAGCCTCTTCCCCACTCCTCCCTCTTCCCCTTCCTTCTCTCTCCCCTCAACACAGCAGGCAGAGCGGCCTTTCTTGATGTACACTTGCTCACTTGGCTACCGGCACGTTGGCCTCCTTGCTGTGCCTCAAACATGCTCTGCAAGCTCCGCCTTAGGGCTTTCGCACTGAGTTAGCTGTTCCCTTTGACAGTAATAATCTTCCCTCCAACATCAGCGTTTGTAACTCTCACATCTCTTTGAAGTCTTCAAGAAAATGTCACCTCCTCCATGAGGCTCACCCTGATTACCCTATTTAAATGTGCAACCCTTATCTTCTGCCCTCCCAATTCCTTTACCCTGTTCTAATTTTAATTTTGTCCTTGGCGTGTAAGACCTTCTGGCATGTTATATAATTTACTTATTTATTATGTTTATTTTCTGTCTTCCTCCTTCTGCCACCCACCTCCAACTAGAATATGAACTCCATTTAAAAAAAGAGGAATCTTTGTTTTTCTTACTGCTCTGTTTATAGCACCTAGAACAGGAGGTGGCACATAATAGGTACTCAATAAATTGAGTGAGTCAACGAAGAAAGCATAGTTGGGCGGTTGCATGTTGTAGTGAAATAGCTCAGACTCAAGAACCAGAGCTGGACTATGTTCCTAGCTCTGCCACCTACAAGCTGTGCGACCTGGGGCAACTCACTGCATCTCTCCAAGTTTTGGGTTCCTAGTCTATAACATGGAAGTCACAAAATTCACAAAGTTGTGAGGATTAAATGAGCTACTTGTAAAGGGTGTGGCACTTTGCAGGTGTCTCATAAACGCTAGTTCCTGGTTCCCTTCTGATCTGGAATAAGTAAATTCCTCCTGTTGGCACAGGGTCCCTGGAACTCCTATAAAAGGGCAGGGCTTGTGTCCCTCCCCTTCGTCCTGTTCTCGAAAAGGCTCAGAATAGAACCAAAATCTCCTGGCTCCTCTTGGAGCTGTAGCCAACAGACCACACGACCACTTTTTTCCTGTCCACTACTTTCTTCTGAGGTGGAAAGTAGTCAGTTGGAATAACTTACCCAGGGGCAGGGAAAGGAAAAAACAGCAAAAATTGTTTTAAAAGGGAGTTATACAAGCATATGCAGGAAAACTCCATTGAGGGGCATAAATGCTGATTCAAAGGAAGAGGAAATACGAAATTTGACCGTTTTCCAGGCCTTCCCCGGTCCTGAATTTCCTCTCTTCCATCACACATTTTTCTCGCCCACAAAATGGGCATTAAAAAAAGATGACAGGTTAAAAAATAGACCATGGAGAAAAGAGGGGTGGCGTTGGAGGTTGTTGTTCAGCGGGAGTATAAATGCTACTCCCTATTATGATGGGCCAGTTCCCCAAGTAATGATGGGGAAAGGCAGGCTCGAGTGGAAGCTGATGTCTCCCCAGGGAAGGAGAATGAATTCTGGATTACTAATGGAGACCGTTTTCCAGGGCTGCTTTGATCTCCTGCCCGATCTAGGGCTGGAGACCGGCAAGCGGGGACTCCAAGGAAAAGCGGACTTCACAGCAGGCTCGGGCAGCTGTCTTCCCGAAAGGGCGTGTGCCTGCAAGGCCGGGGACGGCCCTACCGTCCCGGGCCCAGCTTGTGCCTGGCTCTTCCGCTCTTGTCCTTCGGCCCTAAGGGTCCTGCCTCCCCTTCCCCTCCCCACCCAAAACAGAGCTGAGTTGGCGGCTGAAAGTAAGTGTGAAGTGAGACTGCTAACTGGTCTTTGTGGAGGGTTTGTTTTTGCCAAGCAGCTTGGTGGAGAAGATTGCATTTCTCAGTTATTTTTAAACCTGGATTTCTGGAATTTTATTTGGAAAACAAAACAAAACAAAACAGAAAACTCAAGTCAAGAGAGGCTAGTGGCTCCGGGCATCCTCTTTAGGAGGTTTGATAATTCCCCAGAGCTGCCGGGAGCCCAGGGGAGCACCGGACCAGCAGAGGAGAGAGGAGCGGAGGGTTTCCAGTCAGTTCTGGAAAGATCCCTGCCCTGTCCCCGGGGAGAAGATGCCATGCCTATGTGAGGCCTCGCTTCCGGCACTTGTTCTTGCTGCATGCCAGGCTGGGTGGCGACCAAGACAGCCTGGGCGCCTGGTTGTGAGGGGCTCATGGTTTCAATGAAGAAATTGACAGTTGCGATATATTTACAATTTGAGCTTCAGAGGGGAAGACATAGAAGTTGGGGTGGGGGCTGCTGACCTAGCCTAGAAAGATCCAGAAAGACTCCCTCTATGAACCTGGAAGAACGAGTGAGGGTCTGCAGAGCACAGCCGGGGAGGACTGTGGGTGGGAGAGGGGTGGGGTGGGGGCTTCGAAGGCAAACGGACTTGAGTTCTACCTCCTGCTCCACCTCTGACAAGCTGTGCCCCTTAAGCAAGTTTGCTCACCTTCTCTGCACCTCATTCTCCTCATCTGTAAAATGGGGAACAATATTCATGCTTTCCTTGCAAAAGCTACCATTGACTGAGCCCATCCATCCTGGGTGCCAGGCACTGTTCTAAGCCTCTTACATATATGAATCAAAAAAGATAAGGTTATAACTCTCATAGGGATATCAAATGAACCCATATTAACAATTTTATAGAGCCCATTAAATGATGAGAGAACTGGTAAGATGTTATCACTAGTTCAAAGGAGAAAATCAAAATACCCCACAATTTAGAGTCACTTAAGGAACAAGGAAATGAACTTATAGAGAGGTACAAAACTGGCAAAGCTGCTCAGGATCCACAAGACAATACCAAATTGCATTCTGCTGGACACAATTGACATTTCTGTGGATAAGAATCTTTTGTACTGCCATCAGTTTCCTGTAATTTAAAAAGCTGTAAAGTAGCTCAAAGACAATGGAAGGCAGAAGATAACCCTATCGGTTGAGCTATTCAGGACACCCACTAAATTTCAAGATCCTTCCAATTTGTCCCTGTGGTCTCCCCCAACCCCTAAGATCACAAGAACCTCAAAGAAAAATGATTCTTGATCATAAAATGGGCTGTTCTTACTAGATTTGGACTGATTGTTTATATAGGTACAGCAAGAGTGTTAATTTGTCATACAGGCCTCCTAAATTTGCTTCACAAAATTTAGAGCCCATATAGTTTTAAACAATTTCAAATTTAACTTCTGTCTGCAAGTTTTCATAAGGAATCTCCAGTTGGAATTTTGAAAGGCTCTGTCATTTATGATTTCAAAGAAACCCAGCTCACGAAACTTTTTCCACCAGATTTCTTTCACCTGTTGAGCCTATGAATTTGAGTGAATTCCTCCCTTTCTGAGGTCCCCCAAATATCCTAAGGCTCCTGGCCTACCAGGAAGTGATCTTCCTTGGCACCAGGTACGTTCCTTAGCAACCAGGTACCAAACTAGTCTTCTTGGAGAGCTTTGTAGACATTAGTTCCATAAGTACAAATTTTATTCCTTAAAATGTCTTGCCACACTTAACTTAGTGGGCATCTTTCTCAAATATGTCATTCCAGATGAGCGTTGGCTACACTCAGAACCTGTGCAAATAACTATTACTATGAAGTGTAAAAAGACTTCATAAGAGTTTCTGAATGCTGGAAGGTCAGTGAGAACCAGCTATCATTTTTAAATGCTTTATTTCAGTTCACAAAAGCAGACTCTACTAAATTGTTATGGTTACAGATTGCTTAAAAAGAGAGTGAAAGGATTTCCTTATAAATTTGAAAAAATGGAACATTAAAACAACATCCACAGTTTTCCAAACAAATAGCTACAATAAAATTTCTCTCATCTGTTCACTCAGTCCTGTATAATAAATTCTTGTTCTGCTAGTGTCTGAGTTAGAATCTCATGAAACTATCTGCTTCTAACCTACAAGATTCCTGGAAATCCTGGCTCATTCCACTGTAATAGTCTGAAAGTTGTCTAAGCAATGTCAGCCCAGCCAAGTGCTAATCGTTTGAAGTACATGGTACAGTCCTTTTCCAGAAAGCTCTGAGACTGTCCTTGGTTGTAAACACCAACTCCAGCCTGTGGCCTATAGCTGTAAGCCTCAGAGATACTGTAGATGACAGAGACTTAATATGGCTATGGTTAATTTATTACTGATCATATTTGTTTATTTAGTATTATTATTATTTAAGAGACAGGGTCTCACTCTGTTGCCCAGGCTGGAATGCAGTGATGTGATCATAGCTCACTGTAACCTCAAACTTCTGGGCTCAAGCAATCCTCCCACCTCAGCCTCCTGAGTAGCTGGGACTGCAGGCATATGCCACCATGCCCGGCTAATTTAAAAAAATTTTTTTTTTAGAGACTGGGTCTTGCCATGTTGCTCAGGCTGGTCTTGAACTCCTGACCTCAAGTGATACTCCTGCCTCAGCCTCCCAAAGTGCTGGGGTTACAGGCATGAACCACTGCATCAGACCTTATTACTGATCATTTTAAAATGTGAAATGTCTGATAAAGTTTCATAATAGGAATCAGGAAACTAATGAGGAAATTTGGTTGTTTCTGTGGCATGTAAGAGAAAGATAATAAAACCATTTCAAAAATTTAGACAGACTATCTCTAAAGATAATGACTAAGTCTATCTGCAAAGAAGGCAGTAAATATTACGTCTGATTCTTAGAAGTGGATGAACATAACTTTTACAGAGAAAAAAATCTTGAGATTGAACATATAATAATCCTAAGACATAGTTTTTGTGTTCTTTTTTTGAGACAGAGTCTCACTCTGTTGCCCAGGCTAGAGTGAGTGCCGTGGCGTCAGCTTAGATCACAGCAATCTCAAACTCCTGGGCTCAAGCAATCCTTCTGCCTCAGCCTCCCGGGTAGCTGGGACTACAGGCATGCGCCACCATGCCCAGCTAATTTTTTCTATATATATCTTTAGTTGGCCAATTAATTTCTTTCTTTCTATTTATAGTAGAGACGGGGGTCTCACTCTTGCTCAGGCTGGTTTCGAACTCCAAACGCACACTTTAAATAAAATTTGAATAATGTTACTATTGCTTTCTGAGTCACGTTTGAAAAATCAAAATTTGTGTGAACATTTGAATTTTGCCCCAAGACCCAAACACAGGCACATACACACACCCTACTTTTAATTACTAGAACAAATCTAAAATATTATGATCCAGGCTATAGTGAAAATAAAAAGTTTAACATTAACATCTATCTGCATTTTAAAAACATATTCTCAGAGCTAAAAGATAATGCATTCATGAAGCCCCCAATCATCCGGCAAACATGTTATAGTTCTGTTAAGAAAACCTAGGTGATAAAATTTTTGGAATCTTAATTAGTTAAAGACGGGTGCTTCCAAAAATGGAGACAGTTTTGCATGTGTAATATACTATTTCCTATCATCATAGACAATTTAAAGGCTATAGACACTTGCATCTCTTTTTTCTTTTGAGACAGAGTCTCACTTTGTTGCCTGGGCTAGAGTGCTGTGGCGTCAGCCTAGCTCACAGCAACCTCAGACTTCTGGGCTGAAGCAATCCTTCTGCCTCAGCCTCCCGAGTAGCTGCAACTCCATGCCCGGCTAATTTTTTCTATACATATATTTA
This sequence comes from Lepilemur ruficaudatus, assembly GCA_963574885.1. NCBI lineage: Eukaryota > Metazoa > Chordata > Mammalia > Primates > Lepilemuridae > Lepilemur > Lepilemur ruficaudatus. The sequence goes on from CAUYRT010039815.1 coordinate 16,118, forward strand.
GTTGGCTAATTAATGTCTTTCTATTATTAGTAGAGACAGGGTCTCTCTCTTGCTCAGGCTGGTTTCAAACTCCTGACCTTGAGCAATCCGCCCTCCTCAGCCTCCCAGAGTGCT
>CAUYRT010039818.1:0-35156 GCA_963574885.1 Lepilemur ruficaudatus
TTTGCTACTTTCAATTGTATTGCTGAGAACATTCTTGTACACATCTCCTGGTACACATGTGAAAGAGTTTCTCTTGGGTTGATGCCAAGAAGGGAAATTGCTAGTTGGTGGGGCATGCAAATGTTTATCTTTACTGGAGAATTCCAAATCGCTTTTTAAGTTGTTGTACCAGTTTTCACCTGTACAGCTATGTGTAAGAGTTCCTTTTGATTCTCATCTCTAAAATTTGGTATTGTTTAAACTTTCTATTTTTTTGTCTATCACAAATTTGTCCAAAACATTGGTTGTTTCTCAATCCATTGCTGTAAAGTTGTATTTTAATCTTCATTTGCATTTTACTAATTACTGTGGAGGTTAAACATCTCTTTGTACTTTTTAGCCAGTGATATTTCTGCCTCTATTTCATCCTTGTTCATACCTTTAAAATCCATTTTTAATTAGGGTGCATTGTCTTTTGTTACACATGTAAATGAGCTCTTCATATACTCTTGATGCTAGTTGTTTGTTAATTAATTGTGTTACAAATGAATTCTTTTAGTTGGTAATTGTTTGTTTTACTTTAAGTTATTTTTGAAGACTAAAAACATTTTAAGTTTCTTCCCAAATTTTCTATAACAAATGCACATTTGTTTTAAAGTAGGAAGAAATTTTTAAAAATATCCCAGGTGAAAGATTTAATATCAATTTCACCTGAAAAATGTGTGTTTATTTGAAAGAATATACACAAAAGTTTTAATATTTAGTATTAAAGATAAGATTATAAATATTACTAAGATTTTCATACTTTTGTATACTTGTTATGCAATTAATATTTACTTTGTGGAAATCAGCAACGATATTACTGAAATTTTTAGGAAGAAATTAAAATCTAACAAAGAAAGAAAAAAAAATGTTTTATACGCCAAAATAAGGTGATTCCAACATAGGCAACAGATCTAATGTCTTATATTATGTAATGGGCCATAGGCCATCATTTTAAATGTAAACCACATAAATTGCTTTAATTTCTTAAAATATGTAGCTTCAAAAAGGCTTTAAAAATAAGATAATTGGGCCAGGCATGGTGGCTCATACTTGTAGTCCTTGCTACTTAGGAGGTGAAGGAGAGAGGATCACTTGAGCCCAGAAGTTTGATGTTACAGTGAGCTATGATGACACCACTGCACTTTGGCGTGGGAGACCAAGCAAAATCCCCTCTCAAAAAACAAAGAAACAAAAACCCCCAAACAAAAACAAAACAAAAACACAAACTATAATTATTGTCATTAATTAGTATTATCATTATTGAATCAAAGAAGCTGAAGTTCAATACCAGGGCTTTATGATGAAAACCAACACAAAATAAAGCATATCCACTTCCTGGGCACCACGGTGAAAAGACTGAGTTTTCCAGGGCCAGATACCCAGCTTCTTATAGACAACAGCTGGGAAGAAAATACTAAATTCATGTTTGAAGAAGCAACTAAATAGAGATAGGCTTAGAATTTCTGTCTTTCCACTTAGGAGTGTGATATGGAAATTTATGAAACTGATCACAACCCTTAAATCACACTTTGTGGTATTGGGAGAGGGTGTGTCAAAAAGCTAATTCAGCAAAAAATGAGGACATATTGAGTTCAGAATTTATTAGAACTTTAAATAGTAGCCTTCATTGATTTTGTTGCTACCAAGATAATAGCCATACTGTATATTTTTAAAAAATGTAACTATTGAAAAGATCAAGTCAGAGTTACAGATTTGACTTGAAATTTCCTATGTGATAACAACTATTGTTTGTATAATCTACCAATGTTTTAAAATGGCTCTCACCTTCGTAAATGCACTTGATACCATGATAATTCTCTGAGCACAAAAGAATCATTAGTTCCAATGAGGCAATTGAATCTCAGAAGGTGCACATTCTCAAAGAAGCATAATGAGCAAGTGATAAAGCCAGGATCACCCCCAGATCATTTTTCTCTAAATTCAGTGCTTTTTTTTTTTTCCTATCCTATAATGGAACCTAGAAAATATGGCCACCCAGTAATTGACTGAGCTGCCAGGAATATCTGTTTTTTCATGTCTTAGATGTAGTTGAGAAATTAATCAGTTTTACAAGAGAAAATGCACTCCATTATGAAATAATTAAATCAGTTTCCCTCTTCCAGGGAAGAAAGGAAGGTAGCAGTTTAGCTACTCGAGGAAACCAAATGAGATATGGAGACAAATTAAAACCAAGGAGTCAGTTGGAGAAGCCCTAAGAGTAACACAGGTGTCAAAATACAGACACATCAGGGGGAAAGAATCCAAGACTCCTGCCAAGGCTCTATCTTAATTAAGCATGCAGCTATACACATGGGTCTTTTGGTTGCAGGATAAGTGGAGTCAGGGGAAAGGCAATGCCATCAGATTAAATCTGGATGTCTGGTTTCACAGAGCAAGTTGGGGATGGGGTGAGGGAGTGAATGCAAACTTCATGAGCAGAGATTTATGGTTGGTTGGATCAGAGGCTCGGTGTAGGGGATTGTGAATGATAAACTTTAACACAGAAAGCAAAGGCCCTGAAAGATAGGGGGTGGGTCCTTGTTGAAATATATTTGATGTGGTCATAACAAAAAACAGATGAAGAAGGATCATTCTTTCATTGAATCATTCACTGAATAAACGTAAATCCAGTGTCGGATGTTGGGAAATTAGAGATTTAAAAAACATTTATTTTGTCCAGAGAGAGTTCAAAGTTTATCTGCAGTTGAGGAGACACATAAACAAATACATTAGGATGCATTGTGATGAGTGCAACACTAGAAGGCTCTGGAAGCACCTAGGAATTCTTGCAAAAAGAGTCCACATGTGAGCTGATCCTTGAAGGATGTCTAGGAGTTAGCAGTGGGAAGAGAGTGGAAGGATGCTCTCTGGAAAGGGAATAACAACAGAAAGACCTGCACCAGAGCTGGCAGACAGAGCCTGAGGTGGCCAAACAAAAAGCCAGCACCATGGAGAGGGTGAAATATACAAACCATTGGGACTAGTAAGGTTGCCGTGAATAGAAATCAAATTTGCTGTGAGCTTTTTGTCAGCCACAGAAGAAAGGGAAGCATGGAAAAGTTATGTCATTCTCATTGTCACAAAGCACTCAGCTTCTTGTGGACCTCAAGTCTACACAGGCCTTTAATTAGGAAATACTGAGTTAAAAATGGGAAATGGTTAAAAAGTCACCAAACTACTACTAAACACCCAACTATGTTACCCCAAATCAGTTGATATCATTAGAAAGGGGCACTTTTGGTTTGAACCCAGATTAGAGAATATTAGAAAGAAAAAAATCAAAGAGCATCAGGTTTCAACCTATCTGGAGATAGAGTGACCAATTTTGTGGTTTGAATTTCTGGGATTCTGGGAATTCCATTGACCAGAATATATTTCCTCTAAATAACATCAGAAATCCCAATATCAAAACATAAAGATGACAATGTCTTCAAGGAAATAAAATAAGACCCATTAATTTTATACCCAAATTACTCATAAGCTACATGCACTGACGTATTGATAAATATGTATGGTTTTGTCACTAGAATATTTGTTTATTCAGGCACTTTCTGCTTTTGGTATAATTTGGCATGCAATTTGTCTGAAATCTCTCAACCTTACTAAGGTGCAATTCAATATATAGGGGTACAAAAACAAACATAAAAACCATGTGACTTCATATACAGATGTATCCACTGTTTTCAATAATGCTGCAGATTTGTGCTCTACGAGAATTTTAAGTTCATTTTGTACAGTTTTTTTAAGTGTGGTGCTTTTATAAGTGAATATGCTGCATTATTATTTTCCTTTCAGAAGAAATCTTCCATTTTGACTGAGTATTGATTCAAACAAGTTCTTTGCTTCCACACATGTGTGACAATTGGAAGACTTCTCTACAGAGTAGCTTCTGGCTCCATACACTTCAAACTTTGTTTCTCCTTCACTCCAGATACTTCCAGAACTGGGCACCTTTTGTGTTGCGATGGCAGATAAGGAAATAAACTTGGAAGTAGTAGTACTGTGGAAGCCATTACTACACACCCAGATCAGCTAACATAACAAAACACAGAAGTGACTGAAAACCATTGTATGTATGCGTATGTGTATGTGTGTGGTGGGTGGTATCCCATTAAAACCAAATTAAATGGACATCCAACTCAACTGTCCTGTTGCATGCTAGGTTCTTTAGAAGCAGAAGCTGGGAGTCTATTTGGGGTGGAAAATGTTTTATCAGGAATCTGCAGCTTAGAGGGGAAGGAGAGGAAGCAGGACCACATGAAGGAAGATGTCAGGCAGTGTTGCAGAGAGCCCTAGACATGGTGTCACGTGGCAGGTGCTCTGCATTGGGCCAAAATGTCTGGGCCTTTGTAGCCCTCTCATTCAGTCACCAGGTGAGAGGGCTGCCCTGGGAAGGGTGAGATCTCGGCAAGGTAGTTCTCTACAGCTAAGGTAGACCCCGAAGGAGCTGACACCTGGAGACTGCTGGCTGCACTCCCTTCAGGTGAGATGCAAGTTCTTCCCTGAAGGGGGACTTGACAAAATCCACCTGACAAAAACAGGAGAGTGACATAGAGATTAGCCTGGAAAGAGTTAGTTGCCTAAGCCAATTGTGACTAAAAACATCTTATTCGCAGATTTTGGAGAAATATATGACCATGTGGACAAATTGCTAGGGCCCTTTCAGGCACTTATTGGGTCCCATGCAAGGGACTCCAAATTTTAATCTTCATTATTGTCCATTAAACCTTTGAATGTGGTCAAAGTGTTATATCCCCAAAAAGCAACCACCCCAGTTGATTTCACAGAGTAATCACACCAAACCTTTAAAGTAGAGGTTAATCCAGTACAACTTAAACTGTTCCAGAATACAGAAGTATAAAGCAATTTTTGAAATGCTCTTTTTAAGAAGTTAGCGTAATATTGAAACCTAAACCATATACATACAGAAAAAAAAAGTCAATTGCAGAATAAACTAATTGGGCTATATGGATAAAAAACAGAATCCAGAAGTGTATTAAAAGAATAACACTACAACCAAGTGGAACTTGATTCCAGAGTGTTGAAATGTTAGAAAATCCATCCATGTAATTCATGGTAGAAATAGATCAAAAGAGAAAAATGATATGATTATCTCTAAAGATGCTGAAAAGATATTTGATGAAATTCAATAGCTCATCCTAACAAAACTTTAAAAATAAAAAAAGATGAATGCATCTTTATATGACTATGTGAATGTATATTGTAAATATATCTTAGCCTCAAAATTAGAATCATGCTTAATGAAGAAACAATAGACTCATTAAATTCAATTCCAAAAAGATTTTGGGGGAGCTAGATAAATGGAGTGTAAAAATGATATGAAAATTAAACAAGCAGGTAGAACCAAAAAATGCTGGAAAATAAGAGTGATAAAGGGAATGTAGTTTTTCCAGGTACTAAAACATATTATACATCTACACTAATTAAAACAGTATTGCCATTGCACATACATAAACAGGTCAGTGAGATATACCAGAAATCCCAGAATATAAACATAAATACATAGGAGAACTTAATATATGAAAAAAGAGTAAAACTGACTTTAAAAATGGAACTGGGAAAATAGGGTAGCCATCTGAAAAAAATATATATGTAGCTGGCTCCTGACCTCACCCACACTTGAAAATGAGTTTCATATTTTTAAAAGATTCAATACAAATTGAAACCATAAAATACTAGAAGAAAATATGTAAGAATTCTTTAAAAATAATCTTGGCTAGAGGAAGTCATTTCTTATAACAAAACCAACATGAAAAACTTATGAATTTAACCATATAAATGTAAAAATAGAATTCTGCAAAGAAAAAAGTCAGGTAAAAGACAAACCACAAAGTAGGAGCAAATATTTTCAACTCATTGCAGATATAGAGATCATCTATTTTATAGAGAGCTTCTACAAATCAGTACAAAAAAAAGACAAAAACCTAAAAGAAAAATAGGGAAATGACTTCAATAGACAGTTCATAAAATAGGAAATACAAATGGAGCATGTACACGTAAGTAGATGCTCAGCCTAATAATAAAAGAAATGCCAATTAAAACTACAATGAGGTATCATTTTTTACCTATCAAACTGGTAAAGTTAACATTTAATAATATTCTGTGCCAGCAGGGTGTGTGAGGAAATGGGAACTCTCCCATAATGGGAATGTGTTGTGTAGATCCTCCACCACAGGCAATTTGATGATATTGTTTCACTTTACAAACGACCATCTCCTTTAATCCAGGAATTCTACTTCTAGAAACTTATCCTCTTAATGCAAAAATGGTTGAATATCTGCAATTTCATATGGTCCAACATAGTACTTGAAGATTATCAAAATGAGTGTACAAAGAAAATATACAACAGGAACAACCTAAGTGTCCATAAATAGGAGACTAGTTAAATAAATTATGGTGCATCCTTTCAGTGAAAAACCATGCAAATATTTCTTTTTAAATGAGGTATTTCCATTTATACTGGTCCAAAATAATTCCATATAATTCCATATATTCCATACTATTCCAAAATATGTTTACTATGTTTATTATGCCTCTATTTGAATAAAAAATATGAAAAAGAATATATTCAAGTATATTTTCCTGCATATGCAAAAAGCTTCTCTGGCAAGATATATAAGAAAATATTCATTATATTATATTGCTTGCCTTTGAGAAAGAAAACTAGGTGATTGAGAGCAGAGATGCAGGGACACTCTTGTATTAATAACTTTTCCAAAGAATATTGCAAATAAAGAAATAACCTAAGATATGAGCCTTAGTAATATGTAAATTTAGTTTTTCATTAAATAGATATTTATCAAGTAGTTACACTCAATGCTAGACATAGTTCTAAGTGTCAGGTGGCAGCAGAAAGCAAAACAGACAAATTCCCTGCCCTCCTGGTGATTATATTCTAGTAGGGGGAGAAAGACAATTCACAAAGAGGTTTATAAACACCAAGAGGTAATAAATGCCAAGGGAGAATAAATGTCATGAAGTAAAATAGAGAGGGTGGTCGGAGAAGTTTTCTCTAGGAAGGAGATAGTTGAGCAAAAGTCTTGACACTCAAGGAGGTTAAGGAGCCATGAGAATCCAGGCAGGAAGATCCTTCCAGACAGAGAAAAAGCAAATACAAAAGCCCTGAAGAATGAGCCACTCGGTGTGTTTGAGGAGCAGCAGACACCAGTGTGGCTGGAGTCTGGGAATGGGAGGGATGGTAGAAGCTAAGACAGAATGTTTAGGGGGGCAAATCATGTTGGCCTTTCAGCCAGAGTAAGGATATTGATTTAATAATCATTTCCATGCCAGTTTCAGTGCTCGACAAGAAACAGAGTTTGGTGGAAAATAAAGTGCAAAAATCAAGAGGACCTGGGCCCAGAAAAAAATAGAGGGGAAACCTCTGGGGAGAGAAGAGGACACAGCACTGGGCGGCGGGGGCTGAGAGCAGTGAGCATCACTGTGTCTTTTGAAAAATGACAGGAGCACCTGAGGATGGGCAAAGAGAGCCTCAGGCCAGGGCACAAATGTCTAATGGGCAGTTACATGAACATAGAATTAGACCCGTTATGTGTATTCACACCCAAATCAGCTCCCACATAATCAATTAGTTTTCATGTTATCTTTTCTAGAAGTGAAAGTTTTCAACTAACAAAGAGATCCTTGATGCCCACCTTCTCTGGATAAGCACTGGGGCTCTTCATAGATTTTGAAAGTCTCATTCAGTGGAACAAATATTGTAAACCTCTTTATAGATCCTAAGTGTTTTATGGCATAAAGACTGTGACCTTTTCAAATATGTGATCAGCACTCTTACAAGTAGCCCTTTTAAAGTTTGCTAACTTATGGCCACAGGTGTCTCCTGTGCTAAGCACTGAAATGTCTTATCTTCCCTACCTATGTGTCCTGAAGCCCTTCCGCCGTTGCCGAAAACAGAGCAAATACTGGAGGGGTATTGGATTAAACTCAAGTATTTAAAAAAACCCTAAAATTTGCATTAAGGACTTATGCTGTGGTGGACATGAGCCCCTGAAATCATTCTTTTCCTTCAATGCAATTGCTATAAACAGTACACTTCTGTTTTTAAATGGATGAGGTTTATAGGGGGATAGGTTGACTCAATGTGAGATTAAACTTTGTGATGTAACTGTTCAACAATGGGACATGATGCTTCAAAAAGTAGAGACTATTCAAAAAGAATCCAGTGACCACTTTTCAGTGACATTAAAGAAAGAATTCACAAGTAGGTAGAGTTTTGGATGAAATACTTTTGGGTTTCTTCCAACTCTGAGCAGCTACGAATATGTCATTCTAAAATTCTACCTCTGCTTTTTGCATTCTGTATTTAGTAGTTTGTCAGGTCCATCTGGATCCTACTCAGGAGGCCAGAACTAACTAGAAATTTCACTGTTCCTGGGCATGTCTGCTGTATTGGAGGCAGGTTACCTCTCCGGGCTCTCCCAAGCTAGCAGAGCTAGAATAAGAATCTGGACCACAGACCACAGGATCTGGAGTTTATAAAGGGTGCCTTAGGCGGAGCTTGCCAGAAGCAAGCCCTGAAATGAGGAAGAAGGACAGGGAATGGATGGAAGCCAAGCAAGGGTGCTGTTTCAGGCACAGTTCCAGCCTCATTCTTCTCCCACAGGCAATCTCTGGAGTGTAAATTACTGTGTTAATACGTTTTGCATTGCTATAAAGGAAATACCTGAGGCTGGGTAATTTATAAATAAAAGAGGTTTATTTGGTTCACAGGTCTGTGGACTGTACAAACATTGCATCAGCACCTGCTTCTGGTGAGGGGTTCAGGGAGCTTCCAATCAAGGCGGAAGGCAAAGGTGTCACATGGGAACAGAAGCAGCAAGACAGGGAGGAGACGGTGCCAGGCTCTTTTAAATAGCCAGCTCTCCTGTGAACTGCCAAAGCGAGAACTCACTCCTTGTGGGGATGGCACCAAGCCATCCATGAGGGATCTGCTTCATGAAGCAAACATGAGAATTGGAGGGGACAATTGTCCAAACCATGTCAATTACTTTTCAGAGTTTGCCCAATGTAAGGTGAGGGAGCTGGGCTCACATTCCCACATCAGGCAGTCACTGGCTGAGATATTAACTCCTACGCTGTCTGTGCTCATGGAGAAGAAGGCTTCAGTAACTCGAGGGAAGATCCCCTAAAGAGAGTTGCAAATGTGGATCTTTAGAAGGAAAAACACACGACATTCCCGGGAAGGGCATGGTAAATTTAAAGGGGATTTGAGTGAATCTGGGCAGAATGCTAACAGTATCTCCCACCAAGCTCATAGCAAAGAATGCAGAAGCCAAACTCAAGTCCAAGTCCTAAGACCATAAAAATGGTTAGAAGAAAATGTATCAGGAGAAGTTCAGATATTGAGTTCAAAATGGGTATGAGTGGTCTTTCAGGACTGCAGAGTTAATTTTGTGACAGTGATGGAGTTTTAAATTTATGTGGTGTATCAGCCAGGGTTCTACAAAGAAACAGAACCCATAAGATATATACATATATCACATTTATACATATTACATATGTATATGCACATATTGTATATGGATATTACACATGTATACTATACATGTAATATATGTGTTTTTTAATACGTTATAGTATATATATATGGGGAGAGAGAAAGAGATTTATTTTAAGAAATTGACTCACGCAATAGTAGGGGCTGGCAAATCCAAATCTGTAGGGGAAGCTGGCGGGTGGAAAACACAGGCAGGAGTTGATGTTGCAGTCTTGAGGCAAAATTTCTTCTTTGGAAAATCTTAGTTTTTGCTCTTAAAACCTTCAACTGATGAATTACTCCCACTCACATTATCTTTACTTAAGGTCAGCTGATTATTGATGTTAAGCCCATCCACAAAGTGCCTTCACAGCAAACATCTAGATTAGTGTTTGGTTAAATCACAGGATACAACAGTCTGGCTGAGATGACACAGAAAATTAACCATCACATGAAATATTCTGTGCATCTCTGAGGGTCTTCCTAGAAGTTAAAGACATTTTGTGGATTTTTAGCAACACATGCTAGAGTGAGGGAGTGAGTCTTTCAGTCAACTTTTCTGGTTGCTAACTGCTTACATTCTTGTGTGGACCCAGGATCCAAGTTTATTCACCTGCTAATCCACTCATCACAGGGATTGGCTTCAAGCATGACATTTAATAAATGGACCACCTGATGCTATGTTTATGTTATGGATTAAAGAATAAATTTATTAATGAGAGTCCTCTTTATAGTTCTTTTGGAATGAATAATCATCTCTTGGATCAAGGAAGACCTCATGCATATCTGTAAGTTGTCATGATGTAAAAACATTGGCTGATGGTTCTCAACTTTTCCCTCTCAACACAGCTGAGAAACACAAATTTCTCCCATTAGCAACAAAGGTTCTTTACAGAGTGAAGAGGGAAACATCACCCACAGAAGTTCAGTGTGGATGGAGGAGGGGGGCGACCTACATAGCATCATTCTGCCCTGTCTCTTCAGTGTATACTTCTACTGAAAACCATCCTGCCTTGTATTAATAATAAGATTGTGCTTAGCAAGTCATCATATATACAATGGACATTCAATGTATGTGTTCTGAGTAGAATTGAATCTGCTATAACTTCTATTTAAGATTGGACAGGTAGGCTAAATCAGCTTTAAGCTTCCTTTTCTTGACTCTCCAACATGAAACCGGTGGCATGAATACTCACATTAATGAATTTGTTATTAGTGATGTAGAGTGAAAGAGTAGCTTCTACAAGGCTCTTAATAGTTTATCTATGGCCACAGTGACGCTACGTACAAGCAACCACAAATCCTCTGTGGCAAACAACAGTAAACAAATATTTGGTCTGTGAGTCCTCAGGGTTCGGCTGATCTGAACCCGGGTTAGTTAGCTGGTCTTGGCTGGGTTTGCTCAAGTGCCTACAGATAGTTACAAGTTAGCCAAATGCCTCTGCTGATCTTGGCTGGGCTCACTCCAAGTCTGGGAGTTGTATGGCTGTTGGCGGATCTTGCTTGGCCACATCTGGAATGTTTCATGTGTTTCTTCCTCCTGTGAGCTAGCCCCGCCATGTGTTCATGGCAGCTGTATAAGTTCAAGAGCAGGTAACAAAGCCCGGGCCTCCTAAGGCTTGAGCTCAGAGCAGGCGCATGGCCACTTTTGTCAATCTCTGTTGACCTCAGCAAGTCACAAGGCCAGCCCATGTTCAATGTGTGGGGAAACAGTTTGTGTCTTCTCTTCAGTGAGAAGAACTGCAAAGTCACATGGTAAAGGGGATGATTACAATGAGAGACGAGAAAATGGGCCATTATTATAGTCAATCTATCAGAGGCTCTAAATCGTTAGCATGAAATCAAATTCTAGCAGTCCTGTCTCCCAGTCCACTCGCATCATCTGGCTGTCCCTCCTAGGAATAGGTCAGAAACAAAGTAGCAGGAGCTATTTTCCTTTGCCTCTACTTGGGAGCTCTGACCTTTCAAGGATCACTCAGCTGACTGACCCTCTTGGACACTGAGCACAAGACCGAAATACTCGAGCTCCTCTCCTCTCTTCTCCTATATCCTTCAAGTCTAGCTCAGAAGATGTCCTGCCCCAGTGTACTGTTTTATTCCTTACATCTTTTTAACATCATATTTTAATTATCAGGATAATCTCCAGGCTTTGCAATTGCCTATTACCTCATAACTGCTCAATAAATGATAGTTATTATCATTATAGTACAGATATTCAGAATAAGGTGCTGTATTTTGGAACAGATCCAAAGTTTCTTGGTCATTAAAGTACAAAAAGAACCTCATTATAAGCCTGACTGACCCATTAAGAGTGGTCTTCCAGGACAGGCCTGTAAAATGCCAGGATAAGCGCTCTACTATAAGAATAGCCTATTAGGAACATCAGCCCAGCTTTCATTCGTTAGTTGTGAGATCTATGCTCATGCATTGGTTACTGTTCATTTTATTCAACTTTTGCACCTCCACAAACTTAGTTTGATGTCGTTTTCTTATGGACTGTTTTAGAAGTGGGAAGAGTGTGCATTACACAAACAAGAACCCCTATTTTTTTCTAGCTATCAGGCGTTAATTTATCAGTGCTCATGTACATAATTAATGGTCTCACACAGCTTGTGACAGCTGGTTTGTTACAGCCAAAACCAGCCTTAGTAAGTTAAGATTTGGCGGTTTGCCACAAGAGGCTAGTTAAACCTGTCACGAACTCCTCATTTAATATTTTAATAGGCTTTCCTGGCACAGGAGCCAATTGCCTGGACTCACTCTCCTCTCAGTATAAAAGGTGTGAGTTCAGCTTTGTCACTCTACATATCCTCATCTTGTCTCAAACACTTGGAGAATGGGGCTTTGAAAAGGTCAAATCAACATAGAAGAGAAGTTTATGCAAAAGCTCAAATAAAAACACCATGAAAGTGCATAGAGACAACATTTAGTACTGGCAGCTAATAAAACAAAACCATGCTGTTAACTTTTCCAAATATCAACAAGTCCTTTTCCCAAAACATAGTGAGGAATAAAGGATTAGAAATATCTGTTAAGGGTACAGTTGGTGTCATCTCACAATTTGTAGGTATGGCAATGTTCATCTGGCCCCTTTTAAAGGAAATGAAGAGAATTCCAATATATCGAGCGCCTACTGTGTGTTGTGTCCTGCATCCTGATTTCATCTCTTTCTTTTGAAAATTTGTTTGTTCTGTAAAGTTGGAATCTCTGGCCCCATTATAAAAAAGAGAAACTGAGGCTCGAAGAGGGGATGTGATTGGCTCGAGGTCACATGGCTGATCAGGGAAGAGCTAGACTTTGAACACAGGTGCCTAATTCTGAGGCCCACAGTGCAAGTGTCCATCACACCCCGAGGACGAGTAGCTTAGTTTACATGAGGTATTTAGAATCCAAGAGGTTCATCTTGATGGCAAATGGTACTTCAAGCCATATAGCCAAAAGTGTTATTCCTATAGAGCCTAGTGCTAGATGGGAGAGGCCAGGGTAAAAATTCTCCAGTGAATTCTCTCTAGTCAACTGTCTTGATATCTGAGATAAAGCTCCTTTTGAATATGGAAACAAGCCAGGTAGAGAGTGTTCTTCTGATTCCCCCAAGTGCTTTATTAAGTACTTCCTATTTGTTAGCAACTACATGAGGCGCTATTTATAAGGGATCCTATTTTCATCTTCACACCAACCCTTGGAGGTAATTATTGGCACTCTCAATATTACATATTTTGAAACTGAGACCCAGAGATGTGAAGTAACTTGCTCAAGGATGCACAGCTAGAGAGTAGCTATTCTAGCACTGAACTCGATTCTGTCTGACCCGCAAACTCATGTTGTCTTGGTTTTATTCATTCTTCTGCTCATTTCTTATGTATCTAAGAAGAATATCTTTATCTTGCCTGCTTATTTGAGAAAAGACACCTACCTAGTACAAACACCAGAGAGTGAGTTTCTTTTATTAGGGACAAATTTCTTGACATTTGGGATTAGCCAGAAAAGGTTCAGATCACCTAGATCGGGCTGCGGAGTTATGGTTTGGGGTTGGGGGTGGGTGGTGGGGTGGGAAGAGGTAGGAAAAGGTGGGGGGCTCAATGAAGATGGTACTGGGAAGCCTTACCAAGCTTCTATGAGGAATTATGATCTGGCACTTAGTTTCCTGGGGATTGAGGTTCTGACTGGCCACATCGTTGGTTTCAAACTCAGGAAGAGGTGGACAAGGTGAGGCCGTAGTTGGCAATTTCACACATGTAGCACCCTACTCCCCACCCATACTCTCCCCCAAGTCATCTCAGGTTGACAAGACCTGATAGAAAGTTCCACTCTTTTACCCATGTCTAGGCTCCTTCAGCCAGGGGACTACTTCAAATATATGTCACTCATTACTTATCAGATGCTGAAGCAAAGGCATGTTGGAACCTCCTAAGGTGGCGTAAGTATTCTTAGAGTGTAGCAGAGACAATACATACCTGGGTAGGTTTGTGATTCTGGATGATCAGTCCGTTTAGAGCAGAAGGTCAACCAGCAGTCAAGGAACTAGAGCTCCACCTTTGGCACTTTGGGGTAGAAGTTTCTACCCCAAATAGGGATGGGCTATGGAGATCATGGTCAACTGGATGATATCTAGGTTGAGGCTGTGGTCTCAGTGGGCCCTTGAGTTTGGACCAGCCACCAGCCTTTGTGTGAATTAGGAAAAAGGTAACTTTTCTGGGTAGTTGAATAGCCAGATGTGTTCCTCCTTCTCCTCTAAGTAAATGTCAGCCTGAGTCAAGTCTCACAGTGTGGTGGGGAATTTCAGCCCTGACTCACTCCTTAAGACAGGTGTATTTTGGCAGTGCACAAACTGCATCACTGTACATGGCAGCACTGCCTGGATAAGGATAGGGAATGGAAGCAGAATTCTTTTATACTGTGGCAATTATCATAATAATAATGATCTTTATGAGGATCAAAAGAGAAAATGGAATCTAATCTAACCTAAAATATCATATCATATCATATCATAATTCCTGGCACTTAACAAGTGCTAGAGTTTCTTAAATAAATAAATTCCAAACTAAGTTGGTTTTGTAGCTTCCTTCCATACAGTGCTTATAGAACTACTCAAGACAGTTTTCCATTTTTATGTTTGTAACTACTCAGGGTTCACTCATTAGAGTACAAAGGTTTTCTGTACAACTCAAAAGTTCTTCCACTGCTGTGAACTTTTCTTCATTATTTATTGGTCTATCATCTAATCACTCTTCCTTTTTCTACTGGTCTTACAGCTTTATAAATCTGTGGTCATTAAGACATCAGATACCCATATATAACATCATCTAATTAGAGTCTCTCTTTAAGACTTGCCTTTCAGGAGATAGGAATCTCTTATGTGTGATGTTGATGCAGGAATGCTCACCTTTTCTAATGCTTAATATCTAAACATCTAAGTACTGTTATCCCACAAGCTTTCAGCAATGACATTCGTTTTCATTGTGTCATCAGCCTCCTAAGTGGTCCTGGTTTCCCTTCAAGCAGTGATTTTTTTTTTCCTCTCTCTCCCTACAATGCAGTGATTTTCATGTACTTTACACTCCCTTCCTCTGCATCCAGTGAGCTCATCAGAGCCTTTCCCTATAATACCTCTCCTGTCATTCTCACCTGAGCTATGGCAATAGCCTCCTAACAGGTCTTTTGCCACCAAATTATGTTTCTCTAATTTAACTTCCAAACTGCCAGAAGGAGTTTCCTTAAATTAAATATATCATCATAAAATTGTGGCCTTCCCACTCTTTACTTAATAAGATACTTGAAAATCCCTCCATGGTCTGGCCCCAGTCTAACTTCACAGCCTCATCACTATCTGCTTCCCCCTGCAGAGTCTACAGTCTGCCTCATGAACAATAAATATACAGTTCTCTATACTGTTTCAGGCCTCTGTGTCTTGCCTATTCTAAAAAAATTTCTGTAAGTATGTCCACTCCTCTTTTGTCCAAATGGTGATTTTCTCATCCTTCGAGAAAAGATGCAAGTGTTTCTCCTGCATGGTGATATTTTTTTAGTCTTTCCACTACACCTAATCCCTTTCTTTCTCTCTCTCCCTCTGTTAAAGATGATATTTATCCCCTGGGTTGTAATTCTATGTGTATATATTTCTTTACCCTATTATACTTGAGTATGTGGAGAGAAGAAGGTGCAAGATATTTTTCATTTCTTCCTCCAGACCAACTCTCCACACTCTTCCACTCCAATCTGTGTCTAGGACTATGTGTGGTCTATATTCCTGGGTGATTTTGCTCCAGGTTTTCCAGGTGGTTTCAGCCATTGGGAGAAACTGGTGGGAAATATGATGGGTGGAAGAGATTGATGTTGGAGTGTTTTTACCACAGCTTCCCCATCCTGACCTCCAGCCAGGCTATGCATTGGCTGTCTCTGTTCCCCCAACAGAGGCCACAGCTTCTATCCAGTAGCTGTTCCTACTGTCCCTGAGGTCCAACAATCACTGACTCCCCTCATGTTCAGGGCCAGGGGTGGTAACAGCTCCCCAGTGTTGCTAGTACCATGGTACTGCACCATCTCATGCTATTGCTCACACTTTTGAGAACAGTCCCTTCATCAAAGTCTTTTTAATTAACAAGTATGTACAGGCCATCTGTTTGGACCATGCCTTTCTTATCTTGTTATCTCCAGGGTGGTATCACAAATCCTGTACACCTGGTAACTGTATTGTATAGTGGTTAAGAGCTCAGGCTCTGGGATCAGAAAGAACTTGTGCTGAGCCTGGGTTCACTATTATGCAATCATGGGCCAGTTACTCTGTTGGGGAAGTTTCTATTTCCTCGACATACAATGGGAATAACAATAATGCTTACTCACATATTTCTGATGACTAAATTGGATGATGAAGACAAAATGGTTATTCCTTGGCTGTGTGTAGTAAAGAATTTGGCCTTGCACAAAAGTGGTCTGGACTTTCTTCCCAGCTCCTGGGAGGTAATCTCTCAACCCTTGGAATTTCCTGTGTGATAGGAATATCTTCATAATTCACAGGGGGTCCCTTGGATCACACCTGACAACTTACTATGCTAGAAGGTGACTCATGGTGGGCCCCCCAGGCCACATGACATCAGCCCAACTTCCAAGAGGCTAGAGGTAAAGTTCAACCACATGGGTAATCAATCAACCACATCCCAGTGGTGTAGCCCCAATTAAAGCCCTGAACCTGAGGCTGAGGTGAACTTCCCAGGTCACACCTCAATGCTGGGAAGGTAATGCCTCCTGGGGACAAAGGAGGCTTCACATTTAGAACCCTCCAAAATCCTGCCCTATGCATCTCTTCCCTTGTCTGATTTTGGTGTATCCTTTCTTTGTATTATAATAAATCATAAGTATGAGTACAACAGCTTTCAGTGAGTTCAGTGAGTCCTTCTAGCAAACTAGTGAGCCTGAGGGTAATTTTAGGAAACCCCCAAACTTGCAGTTGGTATTAGCAATTTTGAGCAGACTTAGCAGTCTGGAGGACTATGCCCTCAAATCTTGTACTTTGGCTAACTCTGAGTAGCTTGGTATGCAGGGAATGCCCAATAAATTTTCCTAGTAAATGTTGGTTTAAGGAGTGAGTAAAAGAATGGTAATCAGCATCAGCAATCAGCACACACACCACTTTTCACAATTGGGGGATCCCTAGTTGTGTCTTGGGTCCCCTATACCATAAATCTGCTTTCCAGTTTTACTAACTTTATCAACATGTTTTCTTTTGAGCCAGAACATCATATTTGATTTGGGCCCAAACGGCACTATTTTGGTTACAAGCCTAGAAAATGGAAACTCAGTAAAAAATAAAAAAAGGTTAAAACTTCCAAATTGAAAGATCAGAGAGATTTTTAATTCTTTGATTCCAGAAAGTTTATTTTAAACATTGTTTTAATAGAAATGAGTTGAATCCCACATACCCATAGGATGGCCTGCTGAGACAGATGGATTCCACCACATCAGGAAGATTTTGGCCAGTTACTGAGTTCTTGATTCTTGCTATGTGAGAGGTCATGCCTCAGCCACACCTCCTCTGCAGAGATTCTCATTCTGGGGCCACAGAGGGTGACCAACTATCCAGTTTACCTGGGAGTGGGGTTCTCAGGATATGAGATATTTAATTTTAAAACTGTGACTTAAGGCTTTCCAGGGATGAAGAGCTTTCCATACCAAAACTGAGAAAGTCCCAAGCAAATGTTGATGAGTTGGTTAGCCCAGGACCATAGGACCCCAACCCTCTGACCCCAGTAGTGTACTATAGGCAGTTGCCCTATGTGCGGCCAATCTCTAGGCTGGAGAGTGGCTTGTGAGTTGGTTTGGCCTGAAAGCTGCATCCAACTGGGACAACCATGGCTAAGTAGGTCAATTACACCTTCTTTCTGGAGAGAGTTGGCCGACTGGTGGCAAGACGAAGATGACGAAAGACACAGAGAGAGAAGAGACCAAGTGAGTAAACCAAGTCATAACGAGGGATGAGCTCCATAGGGCAATCCATGAACCCTCACCTGGTAAGCAGTTGGAGCCAAAGCATCTTTGGATTCTGAGAGGCCATTCATTTCTCTTTCTGTGTCTGCAAAGCCTGCTGCCTTTCCATGGTGCCCAGCTAAATAGTCAAGGTACGCGCTTTTCTATCTCCACATGTTCCCTTTCCATAAGCTTTTCATTTCTCAAGTTAAACTGGGAAAACTCTGTCCTTTTAAAACAAAAGGCTAAATGGAGCATCTACACTGGATGTTGTAGTGATTTAGGAGTTTGGGGAGAAAAGATTAATTAGGGAAAGTGATGGAAAAAGTGAATTGAAAGTTGACACTATGTAGGGTATTATGTCTTTGAATGAATTTCTTTAGCTCACCTGCCGTAGAACTAAGAAAAAGGGTATTAACGTTTACTTGGTGCCTGTGATGTGTTGAGCACTATACGTAGTTTATTGTACTTAATTTAATCTTCTTAAGAGCATTATAAGGTAAGTTTATCATCTCATCCATGTGAGGAACCATCATAGGTTCAGTAACTTGACCTTGGCTGTCCACGGTGGAGTTTCAATTCCAGTTTGTCTGATTGCAAAGACATTAGGTCCTGCTGCCTCTCACAGCAAGTGAGACTTAACTGTGTGACTCTGGGGACTGACAGGGGTCTATGGGGATAGTCAGGGGTTGAGTTATCTTTCTGGAACTTTGGACACACAGAGTGGACAGCTTAGTCCATGGTCCCTCAGTGCATTGCTGGGGCATTTTGCCTCCAGCCTTTTCTGTCTCTCTCTATACATTACTGATCCTGGACCCACTTGTCATGCCACTGTTCCCTTTATATTTTTCAGAATACTTTCCCAAATAAGGTGGCAGTGGATCTTTTCACAATAGACTAAAAAATACAAGCTCAAATAATGAAACAACTTGCCCAAAGTCAGACAGTGAGATTCCACCAGATTCATAACAGGAATACCAGGAAATGGAGGGGCAGGGAGATGGGACTTCCCAGAAAAGCAAAGAGTTTAACAGGCACGTGGATTTGGGACCAAATAGGGACGCTTAAGTCTGGCTGCCTATTACCAGGCCATGTGACCCACAGGCTGATCGCTGCTCTTTCTTAGCTCTCTGTTGCCCCATTCACTCATCTGGGACCTGTTTCAGTTAATGGGTACATCACGAAGTCACTCCCTATAAGTCTTGGCAATCACTGTGGTCTGAAACTATGTATCTCCTTTCCTCTCTCTACCCCTTCACACTATCCTGTATCTGGCTTGATCAGACTCATGATCCAGCTGTAACTCAGAAGCTATGTCCTCCAGGTCCCCTGGCCCCCAAATCTGTGTAAAATTTCCCCCTTAGGTGCCTCTCTAGCATCCTGCTCTTCCCTGATTCATTCATTGCCATGGCCTATTCATTCACGTGTCAACTACCAGACAGTCAGTGGGGACCACATCTGACTTGTGTACCACTGTGTCTCCAGTGTGCCTGGTACATAGTAAGCATCCAACAAATAATCATGGAGTAAATTAATTAATAAATAAAAAGTGGTGGAGCCATAAATAGTAGCCAATCCCAAGCACTCCAGGAGCCAACCAAACAAAGGAAAAACAATAGTGGTCCCTGTTTATTGAGTGGCCAGTAGGCACCAGGCTTTCCTTTACACTGTTTTGTTTGATTCCCTAATGGCTCTGTGAGGTGGGCATTCTCCTGCCCGTTTGAAAGGCTGAAGATCAGAGATGTTCCATCTCCTGCCAGGTGCAAGCAGAACCAGAGCTCAGATTCAAAGACTTGCTTCTTCGATTGCAAACCCACACTTGGAATGCAGAAATCTTAGAGGGAATCAGAGGAGGAGAGAAGTGAGAGGCCCCGCAGCCTCCCCTCTCCAGGGGCAGAGCAGTGCATCCGTCACATGGGGCTAGGGCAAGGGCCCGGTTTCCCAACTCTGAGGCAGCTGCCTGGGCCAGGGCTGCCCTCTGTCAGGCTCCTTCAGCCCACACTGGAAAGCAGATGCCCACAGCTTGATTTTGTTTGTCACCATTTCTTGCTCTGCCCACGCAACATTTCTTTAGAATCTGGAGTCAAACCAGCACTGCTTTGCACAATCAAGTTTCTCCCCTTACCCGGGAACAGCCAACCCAACTGGGCCTGTTCCGTGTGCTATTTTTCAGAGAGCCTTTGTGCTCCCCCTTGGCGGGCCTCTTCCCCTTCCCTCGGTAAGGTTGAATTCCCTGATGGTAATCCTAATTATAAGCATATGTTGTTGCTCTCATCTACCACTGGACTTGCAAGCTTTAGTTTTAAAGGCAAAAAATAGAAAGTCATTTTTCGGGATACATTTTCTGTCAAGGGGCAGTGTCTGTGGACAGAAAAGTGATTGTCAAATGCATTTTTGGAGCAGATTTGCATACTAAGCACGAGTTGGAACCAGGTAGCCATGTCAGGCAATTACTGCATCAGCAGAACAATGTTTTATAGCTTAATGTGATGGTCACAGGATTTGAATCTCAGAGACTTGTTGGCTTACAAAATGCTAGTGGGGAATTGAAAACTCCAAAAAGCATCCCAGTGATCTTTACAAATCAGGCTAGGAATCAGTTCAGCAATCAGACATTTTTATAAGCAATGTTGATTTATTATGTTTAACTGATTGTAGCCCCTTCTTTCATATTCCTCTCATCTGTGACAGAGCAGCATACATTCAGAGGCAAGCTATCCACGTCTTGGCTGGGTTTACTCCAGGCAAGAACGGTGTGGGTGGAGGCATAGGGTGGCCTCTCAGTCTGTTTATACGCTTGCTGGATTTTGGTCAACCTGGCATCTGTTGCCACCTCACCCCGCAAGGTCTCCACTGCATCACAGAAGACAAGTGGGGACCACGTATCTCAAAATCCCTTTCCCTAATTTGCCTGCCAGTGAGAGGAACTTGCGCAAGATTTGGAAGGTTGAAGAGCGGGAGAAGCCGTAATTCTCTGGAGGGAGTCACAGCAGATGTGTGCATGGGGGCACGTTCACAACTGCTTGAGAACCACCTGACGCTTCAGTGCCTCAAGCCAACGACTTCAGCACTAGCTTCCAGACCCTCAGTGGTGGCTTCTCTGATCTTTATTTTCCAACCCTCCAACGGCTGTATAGCCTCTAACTCCAGTACCTGGAATGTGCAGACCAGCTCCTGGGTGCACTGCATGAATCCTGGGTAATGCAGTCTGTTTTTCAGACAAGCATGACACTGTATGTACAGAGCAGCAACTCACTAGCAATTTCTTTAATTATTTCTTACAGAATCAGAGCCTGTTAAAGCTGGAGGAGATCTCTGAGATCATGCAGGCCTTTAGTTACTCAAAATTTGCATTTCACTGACAAAGACAATTTTAAAAGTTTGTGTGACTAACCTGGGACTAGAAATTTTTATTTTGCTAGGAGTATTTTTTTGTTTTTCAAGTTAACTATCATAATTTTTTTTAAAAGAAAAAGCATTTCACATCCTTTTGCAACAAAGAGGACTAAAATATCAGTATAAAGGACAGTATTTCAAAAATGAATACATTTAGCTTTATGAAAAGTTTACTACAACTTTTTTTCCCCCACTTTATTACAGGCAGATCTAAGCTGAAGTCTTTGTTTTACACATAAGAAAACCAAAGCCCAGATAAGAGAAGTGACTGTTTATCACAGAACTTATCTGAGAAAGAGTTAAGGCCAGAACCTAGTTCTTCCTGCCTTTAGTTTAGGATTTCTCAACCTTTGGCACTATTGACGTTTTGGGCTAGAAAACTCTTTGCTGGGAGGGGGGTCAAGAGGGTGGCTAGCCTGTGCATTGTAGGGTATTCAGCACTATCTCTGGCCTCAACCCACTAGATGCCAGTAGCTTCCTCCAGGTGTGACAACCAAAATTGTCTCTAAGCATCTCCAAATGCTTGTCCCCTGGTTGAGAACCACTGCTCTGGTCCAAGGGACCTTCTTCTATGCTAAGCAACTTGTGATTTTATTTTCATTTTTATCACCAATAACCAAAATGCAAAACAAGCAATATTAGAAGTATCAATTATCTTTTCACCGAAGATAAACAGGGAGAAAATTTTGGGGGGCACACGGTGGAGGAAGAGGCATGTAGAGTGTGTAGAATGTATGTCTGAGAGTTCCCATGGCAGCAACCCTGGGAGACCAATTCATATCATACCAACGGATTGATTAAGTAACTTCATAATAATAGCTCCTCTTTACTGAATGTGCTAAGCTGGGCACTTTGCAGGTATTATCTCATTTTCTTGCTGCACAGAAAGTCTTCAAGGTAAGTATTTTTCCTCTCCATTTTATGGAGGTAGAAACTGAGGCTCAGGGAGATCAAAGCCACCCACCTGGGAAGTGGAACATGAACCAGATCTGTCCAGCTCTTTCCACTATGCTGCCTCTCCAGGTGAGCCAAGTGCGTGAGTCTCAGTGTTGCCACAGCCTCCTGCCCCAGGTAGCCCAGGCTTGGTCAGATCTGCACATTGTTGCCTACGCTGAGATTCCAAGAAGGGTGGTGGGGATTAGGGGCTCATTGGCACCAGAGTTTTGATCCCCAAAGAGGCTTCTAAGAGTTCCAAATAGCCTTTCAGCCTTTACTTCCATTTCTCTCCAATAGAAGCCTTTCTCCAGCTGGGCTGTCTTCCTCTGGTCCCCTGGAAACTCTCATGATCTTCCACTTTCCCATTTTATTCATCCCTTTCCTCCCACATGGATGCCCTGTCTTATCACCCACCCCATCTGGCACATGAATCTTGTTCTTTGGGATCTAATTCACATCCTGCCTTTTCTATAAAATCCTTCTGGGCCAGACCAGCCTTTTTTCAAAATCCTTTAATACCATATTGCTCCTATGGCTCTAAGTATATATCCCACTTACTGTTCCTGATCTTTTCATAAAAATGCACATTTTTTGTATTTTTACAACCAGACATACACTGCTGGAGACAAGAACCTAGGGTATTTCCATCCTGATTCTGTACTCCTTAGCTGTGTGATCTTGACTATGTCATCTAAGCTTCCTGAGGTCCAGTTTCTTCACATGAAAGAAAAGGATGATAATATTCCGCCTGTCTGTGGCCATAGGATCAAATAAGGGGGCAGGTCAAAGTCCTTTATAAATTGCAAAACTCATCACAAATGTTTTCAGTATGATGATCGCCTCCTGTATGTAGTATATTGTCTATGAATATTTTCAGATTTATTGACTGGAATAGTCTCACTGGCAAATGTGCTATGCAAAGGCAGGGTTGGTACAGGACCACCGAGGCCGGGAAATGCCCTTAGGCTCCTGCACTGGGCCGATGCTGGCTGCTAAGGAGTCGGAGTGTTTATGTACAGAAGAGATCACAGGTTGCTTATGGTAGGGAGGATTCTAAGTTGATACCCAATGAGTCATGCCTTTATATAATCCCCTCTCCTTGAGTAGGAGTGAAATCTGTGACTTGCTTCTAGCCAGTAGAATATATTTAATAATAAAGCTGGTATGATTTCACTCCCATGCATGACATCAGTGAGGGAGTCTCCTGCTGGCTTTGAAGAAGCAAACTGCCATGTTGTCAGAGGGCCTGTGGGAGGGCATGAGGCAGGCCTTGCTGCATCAGTCCATGTTTGCAAATCATCTTCCGGGGCTCATTCCGAAGGGCGCAGTCTCAGCATTCATCTGCTGCTCAGGTCCAGGAATCACCCTATGTCTCCTCAACACTCAACAGAGCTACAGGAAGAGTCAAGCTTTGGGAACTTGGTGTCTTGCTGCATTCCTTTCTCCGGTATTCTTTTTCCATTTACACCTGAGATGGGACCCCAAGGACCCTGTTCTCTTACTCTTTCTCTTTGCCTGTCACTTCCTGTCTCCAGAGCATGCCTGGCCTCTCCCTTATAGCTGTGGAGGAAATGGTTTATGGCAGCAACTAACAGACAAAGAAACCAAGTCTCAGAGTCATGAAGTCACTTGCTTATGGTCACGCATGATGAGCAGGCAGCCAGGTAGGATCTCAGACTTCAGGTCCAGCCTGATCCCACCAAGACCCTGCAGCGTGGCCAGGCCACACAGCATGGTGGGTCTGGTGGCTGGAGGCCATCAGCTGTGCCCATCAGCTATGTTCAGTGTTTGCACATATAGAACCATGCTACAAATGCTGTTATTCACTAGTCCAAATTAGAGTTGGTGATGGGTCTTGATTCAGTGTTGAAAGAGAGCTGGAGGAAATACAAAATGATGCTCAAAGATGTTCTTTGTTAGTTTCAGACTTAAAAGCAGATGGTGAACAAATAGCTCCAAAGCTGTTTAAAACGCGTATCTGCTCAGAGTGCTTCCGAATTCCCAGTGCACAGCCACAGAGGGAAGACAGAGGGAAGCCAGCGGAGGCCAGACCATCCCAGGAGGATCACGGAGTCCCATTTTTCTGGGGGCGAGGTGGGAGGTTGAGGATGTCAGCAATAGTCCTTTCATTTTGATTTGCTTGGTCCTGGTAGATAGCAGCTGTGAACAGACGACAAGAAACAAATTTAGGAAGAGTGGAATTCTTTCAAAAAAATGCCGACTACTCCTGAGAACTCTGGGAATGCCTAGGAAACGTGGGAAGGCCTCTTGTGAGGGACGCTGCTGACAGCGGCACGTGGCCTCCAGTCGCCAGGGCAGTTTGAACATTGCCAGTCAGATGTGCGAACAAATTGGAGTTCTTTCAGCATGTGGTTTATATTCTCCCCTCACGGCCTACAGAGAATGCAGCCAAGCCCAGGGTCTAGATTTTGGGTTGAGCAAAGACATCTGAAGGCAGCAGATTAGTGCAGAAGAAGATCTTAAGAAAGCAGGGCTTTATTTCAGAGAGTGATGAGATGTCAGGGCTGGAAAGGAATTCAGATGCCATGGAGTTCAGGGTCAGCTAACAGATTTCATCCTGAGTGACATCCCTGAGGATTTCTAAGAGCACAGTGCTGAAAGTGGGCTTGGGCTCAGTGGGGAACTGTGCTGTGATGGATTAGCAATGTCTGTCAAGGGTGCAGGAGTAGGGAGTGACGGCATATGATGTGTATACCATTTGCTTTCTCTGATGGTTCAAACAACACATTTACAAATGAGTAAACTGAGACCTAAGAAGAGAAGTGACATTTCCATGAGACATATCCAAGAGATAGTGGCAGGGCAGGTCTATTCTGATCAGTTTACCACTGTCATTCGGGGCTCATCCATTTATTTATTCATTTAGCAAATATTTATTTAACATCAGCTTTGTCACAGGTATTCTTACATTTCAGCTTTTAGCCTTTAATACAAAATAGACTTAGCTCTTTATCTTTTGCAAAAGATCAATGTCCTTGGTTAAGTCCCGAGACAAATGTGTTTTAATTTCCTGGATGATGCCATTGAAGGCTTGCCATTAAGTAGGAGCTGTCTTCATCACCTGACGAATCTGAAATGTATAACATAGTGGGCAAGACCGTGGACCCTGGAGCCAGATTTATTGGGTCTCAATCTTGGCTTTGACTTTTTAACCACAGGAAAGTTACTTAGACCCCCTTCACCTACGTTTTCTCATCTCTAAAATGGGGCTAAGGATAACAACATTATTTGCTTCATAATGTTACTGTAAAGATCAAATTAAAAAGCCCTTAAAACAATGTCTGGAGCTTCATAAATGTCAGTTATTATCATTTTAAATTTAATATTCACAACAGCCCTATAAAGTAGATATGATTAGTGTCTCCATTTTATGGAACAAATTGTCTGAGTGTAGATTATGCCTCTGCTATGGATTGGCTATGTGATCTTGGGCCTCAGTTTCTTGACTGTAAAATGGGACAGTAATTAAACATGCAGTGTCTTAATAATAATGAAATAAAATAATGCACCAAAGTGCCTAGAACAAGGTAATTGTTAATGAACATTATTTATCATCATCATCATGTGCAAAGGTGAAGAATGATAGAGTAGCTTAAAATCTGCAGTGGTAAAGATCTCTGCTTGACTTTGGTAATCCTTTCTTGCACCCACACATCCAACTATTTATGCGTCAATGGCACCCCATTTACAAGATTGTCTAAACCAAACTCCTGATTTCTCTCCTCCCACAGGGAGACCTATGTCAGGGAACAATACCCGCTCAGGGACTGCCATATCCCCATGAGTATGAGCCAGGCACCCTGACATCTCCCATGCTGGAGGCCTGCTCTATCTTCACATCTGCTCCAGCCTCACCCTGAAGCTCCCTGGCCTTCTGTCCCACCAGTGTCGTGCTCTCTCTTACCCTGGGCCTTTGCATGTGCTGCCTTTGGCCAAGAACAGCCCTGTCCCGACCAACCTTACTAAGTTAACTCTCACTCAACTTTCAGCTCTCAGTAAAGCAGATAGAAATTTTATTTGGTTACAATACTCAATACTTTGAGATAAGAAATGGCACATTATTTATCTTAGAAAATCAGATTTTAAGTTCCAGCTCATTAAGGAGGCAAGAAATTCTATTTCTGTTTTTCTTGTTGTTTTGTTTTGTTTTGTTTTAGGTGAGCAGGGGTTAGGCAGTGTCCAGGGGCTCTGGTCTTCAGAACGCCAAGGTCCCTGCTGTGGTGCTCACTGTCCTAGCTCAGAAGGCCCACTCCTCTAGGCAGTGCTTTGCACAGGCATCAATGCTGAGGCTGGGATCCTTCGTGCCTCTCCCAGCCCCTGGTCCACTGCCAGGCTATCTACCCATGGATATTTGTTCCTGGCACTTCCATAGGGGCTGGAGAGGAGGAGTGCTGCTACTTTTTACTGCCAACAACCACCCAAAATACATCTTTTCCTAATACTGGGCATCTCTCCCTCTCCCAGTGGGTTGTTTCTATTTTCAGCTCTCTAAGCCCTTCCCTTGGGCTCCAATTCCACTGGAGTGACTCATATATGGGTCTTTGGAAATACAAGGAAGACCTGGAGATAATATTAATAGAAGGGGAAGGAGATACTGACACTAATTTTTATTAGCAAATCACCTAGGTACATCAGTAAAAATAATTGACTTTTTACTATATTTGTGCCAAATATTTGTGCCAGATTCCTTTGGCAATCTGATGAAGCCTATGGACCCTCTTCTCGGGATAATGTTTTAAAATCCATAAAAGATGCAGGATTATAATTCTATTGAAATAGGTTATTGAAATATCTTTTAAACGTTGTAATGTCCTGATATGTATGTGTTACTTTATTAATCCATTAACTATCGGAATCTCCTGGCAGGCATAATCACTAATAGAGGCATCCCTTTATTGAGCTTCGCTTTATTATATTTCTCACAAATGGAAGGTTTGAGGCAGCCCCGAGTCAAGCAAGTCTATGGGGCATGTTTCCAACCGCATGTGCTCACTTCTTGTTTCTGTGTCACATTTTGGAATTCTCACAATATTGCAGATTTTTATTTGTGATAAGTGATCTTTGATGTTATTGTTATAATGGTTTGGGGGCACCATGAACTGCACCCATATATGACTGTGAACTTAATAGATAAATGTGTGTTCTGAAGCTCCACTGACCAGCTGTTCCCCCATCTCTCTCCCTCTCCTCGGGCCTCCTTATTCCCTGAGACACAGCAATATTGAAAGTAGGCGCTAAGTTCTCCAGGGAAAGAAAGAGTAGCATGTCTCCCACTTTAAATCAAATTAATCTAGAATTGATTAAGCTTAGTGAGGGAGGCATGTGGAAAGCCCAGATAGGCTGAAAGCTAGGCTTCTTGTGCCAAACACTTAGTCAAGTTGTGAGTGCAAAGGCAAAGTTTTTGAAGGAAATTAAAAATGCTACTCCAGTGAGCACACACATGATAAAAAAGTGAAACAGCCTTACTGCTGATACAGAGACAGTTTGAGTTGTCTGGATAGATCAAACCAGCCACAACATTCCTTTAAGCCAAAGTGTAATCCAGAGCAAAGCCCTAACTCTCTTCAAGTCTCTGAAGGTTGAGGGAGGTGAGGAAGCTGCAGAAAAACAGTTGGAAGCTAGCAGAGGTCGGTTCATGAAGTTTAAGGAAAGAAGTCATCTTCATGACGTAAGAGTGCAAAATGAAACAGAAAGTGCTGATGTAGAAGCTGCAGCAGGTTGTCCAGAAGATCTAGCTAAGATCACGGATGAAGGTGGCTACACGAAACAGCAGATGTTTCAGTGTAGATGAAACAGCCTCCTGCTGGAAGAAGATGCCACCTAGGACTTTCATAACTAGACAGGAGAAGTCAACGCCTGGCTTTAAAGCTTCAAAGGGCAGGCTGACTCCTTGTTAGGGGCTAATGCAGATGGTAACTTTATCCTGAAGCCAGTGCTCCTTTATCATTCCTAACATGCGAGGGCCCCCCAAAATTATGCTAACTCTACTCTCCAGGCGCTCTGTAAATGGAACAACCAACCTGGATGACAGCACATCTATAGCATGGTTTACTGAATATTTCTCAACACTGTTGAGGCTGACTCCTTAGAAAAAAAATTCTTTTCAAAATGTTACTGCTCTTTGATGATGCACCTGGTCACCCAAGAGCTCTGATGGAGATGTACAAGGAGATTAATGTTGTTTTCCTGCCCATCAACACAATATCCATTCTGCAATCCACAGATCAAGAAATAATTTCTATTTTTAGATATTATTCTTTAAGAAACACATTTCTTAAGGCTTAGCTTCCATTAGGATAGTGATTCCTCTGATGGATCTGGGTAAAGTAGTTGAAAACATTCTGGAAAGGACTCACCATTCTGGATGCCATTAAGAGCATTTGGGATTCATGGGAGGAGTTCAAGAATCAACGTAAACAAGAATTTGAAAGAAGTTGATTCCAACCCTCAAGGATGACTTTGAGGAGATCAGTACTTTGGTGGAGTAAGTATTAATAACTGTAAATGTGGTGGAAATAGTAAGAGAACTAGAATTAGGAGTGGATCCTGAAGATGTCACTGAATTGCTACATCTCATGATAAAATTTGATTGGATGAGGAGTTGCTTCTTCTTCTTCTTCTTCTTCTTCTTCTTGAGACAGAGTCTCACTCTGTTGCCCAGGCTGGAGTGCCCTGGCATCAGCCTAGCTCACAGCAACCTCAGACTCCTGGGCTCAAGCCAGCCTCCTGCCTCAGCCTCCCGAGTACCTGGGACTACAGGCATGAGCCACCATGCCCAACTAATTTTTTGTATGTATTTTTAGTTGGCCAATTAATTTCTTTCTATTTTTAGTAGAGACGGGGTCTCATTCTTGTTCAAGCTGGTTTCAAACTCCTGACCTTGAGCTATCCACCCGCCTCAGCCTCCCAGAGTGCTAGGATTACAGGTGTGAGCCACCGGCCAGGACTTGCTTCTTGTGGAAGAGCAAAAAAAGTGGTTTCTTGAGATGGAATCTACTCCTGGTGAAGGTGCTGTGAACATTGTTGAAATGGCAACAAAGGACATTACATCCACCCAGTTGATAAAAGAGCAGCAGAGTTTGAGAGGCTTGACTCCAATTTTGAAAGAAGTTCTACTGTGGGTAAAATGCTATTAGACAGCATCACATGCTACAGAGAAATATTTTATGAAAGGGAAAGTCAATTGATGCAGGGAACTTCACTGTTGTCTTATTTTAAGAAATTGCCACAACCACCCCAACCTTCAGCAGCCACCACCCTGATCAGTCAGCAGCCATCAACATCAAGGTAAGTCATTGAAGGCTCAGATGATTGTTAGCATTTTTTAGCAGTAAAGTATTTTTAAATTAAGATATGTACATTGCTTTCTTTAGACATAATGCTAATGTGCACTTAATGGACTACAGTGTAGTGTAATCATAACTCTTATATGCACTGGGAAACCAAAAATTTGCGTGACTCACTTTGTTGCGATTTTTGCTTTATTGCAGTGGTCTGGAACCGAATCCACAACATCTCTGAGGCATGCTTGTGATTTTAAAGTAGTCAGTGAGGGCAAACACTATTTCAAGGTCTCTGTAACAACTGTAGTATTACTGCATTTACTGGCTACATTCATAAATGGAAGGAAATGCTGTATTTATTTCAGTTACAGGGTAGTGAAAATGAAGCTGTAATAATTTTCTTATCCAAGGCCAAGAACCTCCCTGCATTGTTAAGTTCAGGTGGAAAAGCCCTTCCTCATCACAGTTTTTTCCACCCTCTTGTTCATTTATCACTGAGCACCCTGTGCTTTTTTCCGTATTCCTTTTCACAGTTTGCAATTACAAACCGATTGTATGATTATTTGATCATACAGTAAACTATAAACTCACTGAGGGCAGAGAACATTTGTCTTATTTGTAATTATATTTCTACAGCAAATACAGCCCCTGGTACCTAGTGGGTGCTTAATAAGTGCTTGATGAACGAATAAAAGATGAACCAATGTTGAGTCAGTTAACCACCCCCGGTGGGTCAGTGGTGCCTTCTCTTGTGGAGACATGCATGATGGCTGCAGCAGCTCCGCACATAGTCTCCATACGACAACGTCCAAAAACAGGCATGGGGAGGAAGTTCTTAGGTGTCATCGTGGAACTAGGTCATTGCCTTCTCTGAAGCCAGCTGTCAGCAAATGGGATGTAGAATGCACTGATTGTTTTAGACCAATCGTAAGTCATCCGTTGGGACACTCTGCCAACTAATATCTCTAGCTGAAGTGATGGGAGTTTTCATAGCAGGGAAGAATGGGGTGATGCCTGTGAGCAGATAAATAATCAATTGTGTTGACTGAGGCACGGCACCTGGGTGGCAGAGATAAGTCAAGGATACCAGGAGCTAGAACCAGACGAACGCCTTTTGCCAACAAAGTGGCTCCTCTTTAACTGCTTCTAACAGGGCATTGACGTTGAAGGGAAAAATCCTTCTGTTGCTCTTAACATAGGGCAACAGCAAAACGTAGAGCAACACAGAGCAAAAACTCAGAGTTGTTACGGATATTGCTTTAAAATCTAAAGAGACGTAAGGGCTTCTAATTTTTAAAATAGATTTTTTCCCACCTGGAGTATTTACATACATAACTACCTGTGTTTGTCCATAAATTTTCTGGAAGCCTATACCACAACTAACAACTGTTGCCTCTTAGAAGAGAAGCTGGCGGTCTGGGGTTGAGATAGAGGCTCACTGGTCATACGAGCCCTTTGGTGTCATTTGGGTTTTTAGCATATTCATGCAATATTTTTGCAATTAAAAAAATTGGTGTGCTTACAAAATAGATTCAAGTGATTATTTTCCATTATAAAATTTCCATTAGCAAGACACACCCAATATAGAAAATATAAATAATATTTTTAAAGTATCTTCAATTTAATTAGTACCTAGTATGTGCCAAATAATTGGTTTTCATTTGTTATTTCATTTAACCTTCACAACAACCCTGGAAAGTAAGTGTTAATATATCTATCTTATCGATCATAAAATTGAGACCCAGTGAGATTAATTATCCTACAGATAGTCAATCACATAGATATAAGCAGCAGACTCAGGATTAAAATCTAGATCTGTTTAACTTTAAAGTCTATAATTTTGCAACAGTGGTAAAGTGCTACTCTCGGTATGTGGTAGTAGAAAGAAAAAAACGGGAGGGAGACAGTCGATTCTTATTGTTTGCTGTAGTTGTATTCTATAAAGTCACTGAGAACACCGAATTGGGGAATACTGAACCATTTTGTTTAAAGACACCTTTTTAATGGATACTGCTAACTCTTTAACACTGGACTTAGCCAACGTCAGCTGAAAGAAGCTTGTCTAGCACAGGTATCTTCTCCAGAAGGCACATCACAGCCTTCTTGAGCTTAGGAGCACCAGACAGCAATGCAGCACTATGCCTAGGGGTGCATTTTAAATAGCAAATCACCAAGAAAAGCACAAAAATTTCAAAAATGTGCCACTAAATAGACCGTGAAAAAGACATTTATTTATAATATGAGAGCAGAAACAACAAGGCAGAGCATCACCTCATTGAGCCTCAGCTGGAAATGGGCACATCAGGTGACTCAAATTTTCCACTGCCTGCACATGTCCTCGAATGACCGTGAAAGTGCCACAAGTATTGATTTGGGGGTCACACATAAATTTTAGGCAAGTAGGCAAATTCACAAACATGGGATCCACAAATAATGAAAATGAACTGCTTA
This sequence comes from Lepilemur ruficaudatus, assembly GCA_963574885.1. Taxonomy (NCBI): domain Eukaryota; kingdom Metazoa; phylum Chordata; class Mammalia; order Primates; family Lepilemuridae; genus Lepilemur; species Lepilemur ruficaudatus. Next base: position 32,089 of record CAUYRT010039818.1, read on the forward strand.
TTGTTAACATTTGGGTCAATTATCTCCCGGTATTTCTAAAGTGAAAAAGATAACTGAGGCTCTTTTCTCATCACTTACATAAAAAAGCATGACCTCCCCATTCATTAGAATCTACTGGAATACGGCTTCCATTCATTCCAGTGTTCTCTAGCCTTCTTCTCATGATGTATTTTCCTATATAGTGCTTATCACCACTTGATCCATTATTTGTTTAGTGATCTCTCTCTTCCACTGGAATATAAGCTTCATGAAAACAGGCACTTCATCTTGCTCAGTTTTATAATGCCATTGCCTGTAAGAATGCTTGTCGCATAGTAGGCGCTTGGTAAATATTTTGTTGAATGAGTGAAGAAATGAATAACTATTTTGTGCTTGGCATTTGGGTGTGATCAGGCACCATGACTTGTATGATGTCTCAAAAGCAGTTTGATGGAGCTGCCAGAATCCGTGGCTTATAACTCTGTGTACACCACATTCCCACCCACCACCGTAAGGGAACCCCAGCACAGGCTGTGTTTCTGAAACTCTGCTGGAAACGCATAAAGGTTAAGCTCGGTGCTAAAACCACTGACATTTGAACAGCCTCAATGAGAAAGCAAAGTTGCAAGAAGCATTCATTTGAGGTTTTATGCTGGAAGTGTGAGCGCCCACGGTAACGACTCTTAAAGCACCGTATAGACTTGCTGGGATTTGGAAGGGGAGGGTGAGGTGGAAATGCTGTTCATTAAAATAACAACGCACATATGCTAGGTCCTTCCAACTGAAGGTTGGTGGAGCATGGCGAATGGTGGGTCAAGTTTAATTATCAATGCACCATAAACAATGTTCTTTGCTGAGTAAACTCTCTTTGCACCAGAGTATAGTCAGAGCTGCTTGTCTTAACTTTGCTTCAAGAACAAACTCAAGCCTTACCATTCTGCAAGAATCCTTGGCAGACTCCCAGGCAGGAATTTTTCCTCCCCATCCCCTCCTAGTGCTAAAGCAAGGCTCCCGCAGCAAGACCATAACTTATTCCATTTATTTATATATTTTAAATTTTCACCTACTTTCCAGCAACATCTTCCTTCCTGGTATCCCTAAGTTTAGTCTTGCCCCTTCCTAACCAATCTTCCATTCTGTAATCAGAGTGCTTTTGCTGAAAAGCAAATTTGATCATGCTATTTTCCTGTTTAAAATCTATTAAGGGTTTCTTACTGTCCTTCAGATAAAGTCTGAACTCCATTTCCCCACCTCCAGGTCCGAGAGAAAACGACATTGGACATGAGATGATAGCATTGAATTTGGTTGATTGGTGAGACGTGGGGATTCATTAGTATTCTTGCTACTGTTGTATATGTTCACATTTTTCCAAAATAAAGAAAAAAGAGAAAAATGTTTCCTGGAGGTAGCTGAATCTTTGCTGAACCTTGAGTTGGAGTTCTCCATGAGAAAGAGGTTAGGAAGAAGCATTACGACCTGAGGGACCAGCATTTGCAAAGCGTTAAAAGTTCCACTGGGACTTTGTAGGAGCCCATGCACTTGATGGAGCACTGATCTGAAAGGCATTTTACGTCCCCCATCAGTCCCAGCTGTGCCCGTGTGCACCATTAATGCTTTGTCAATTTCATCAAAGCGATTGTTTTCATTTATCCGACTCAGAGGATATCACAACTATATTTTAATGCATATTACAAAGACTGAAGTTTACACTGAGTGATACCATCCTGTTGGGGACCACAGTGACGCAGGGTGGTTGGAGTCACCTGAGGAGTCCAGGAGATGAGTGTAGAGAAGCAACAGACTGTGAAGTACAGAGTGAGTGTTTGATGACTGAATGATGAATGTACCAGCTGGGAGAAGAAATGTACGAAGCATGAAGAGATTTGAAATAAGAGTCCCGTTAGGTGGAAGACATTCAAGACGGTTAGACATGACTTAAGAGCAGTCATGATAAGAAGGGTTCACATTTGTTAGGTAACCTATGATGTATATGAAACATTGAACCGAGCCCTGGACTTGGGTATGTTCTTTTAATTTGAAACTTTAAGGGGAAGCTCAATAGGAGCTTACATAGTAAAAAATGCTTCATGGAGTACCTGGAAATTCTGATGGTTTTAAAGCACTAACTTTAATGAATGAACAAATAGGGAAAGCCTGTGGAAACATCTGGTCTCCAACATCTAATTTGTTTAACACTAAGTTGGCTGTTTGAATCTGGGTCCTCTCCGCATGTGTGAATTGTCAAGTCATGGGGAATATTTCTCTCTTCCATAACAGCTATGTTGATGATTTTTTCAGGGGAAGCATGTGAGGAGGAATTGGAGTCAACAGAAAAACATGAATCTAGGGAAGATAAAGTTTTCCAGAAGTTTGAACCAGAACAGGTAAAGTAGAATTCATGTATTTCTCTTTTGTATTCTTTTTAGATCATGTTTTATGTGTATAATCCCTGAGAAGAAATAACTCTTTATAATAAAGCCAGTGTCTTCCTTAGGAGGCTATAACGCAGGCTTTTGTTATCTTGTTATAGGAGTTCTTCACACAGATGTCCCTATAGAAAGGTGTTTTTTTTTATTCAGTGCTGATCCATTTAATAGTTATGGGAAAACTAAAGGTTATACTGTTTATCATATAGCGTTCATTGTCTAAAGAAGGCATCAGAGATTGACAATGAAGGAGATGTTGCCTATGGTGTGTGGAGTTTAGGTACCCATGACAAAAAGAAAAAGAAAACAAGATATTTTTGCCCATTTTTCAACCGGGACTTTTGGCTTATAGGACTGACGTGCTGTGTTAACTCAAAGACATTGTGGTTTTGTGAAAAGAATATGGGCTTTGGCGTCAGCAAGGCTCAGGTTTGGATCCTGGCTTCATTGGTCATTTAATGATATTCTGATGGAGCCTCCTCTAAGTGTGTGAAGAAGAAAATAGATGGTGATATGAGGATCAAGAGGAGTTATAGGCTGGGCGCGGTGGCTCACGCCTGTAATCCTAGCACTCTGGGAGGCCGAGGCGGGCAGATTGCTCGAGGTCAGCGGTTCAAGACCAGCCTGAGCAAGAGCGAGACTCTGTCTCTACTAAAAAAAAAA
>CAUYRT010039819.1:0-40130 GCA_963574885.1 Lepilemur ruficaudatus
TTTAGGGGTCTTTTTTTTTTAAATTGGAGGAAAACTACAAAGCATTTACAGTACAATGTTTACAGTCACAATTTGTAGTGAGCTGATTTCCCAAAATATATTACCACTCAAGTTGACTTATCTTGTTACATTCAAAAACCTAATCTGTCAAAGTAGTCCATAGAGTACATACATAGGGCTCCAACTGTATCTACATACAACCAACACTCCAAATAACTGAGATTTTAATGTAGCATATTGGGAAATATTAAATTTGGATCAGCCTAACTGAATGAAATTTTAAGTTCTGACCCTATTTTATAATACTGAATGGTAATAATTATTATTATAGAGTAGCACTGGCATAAATCAACATTTCTGAATGCATAAATATACTAAGTGCCGCCACTGAGTCAATGCTTCATAGGCTTTAAATCAGTCTTACATCACTCCATGAAGTATACATTGCTATCTAGTGTTACTGATCACACTGAGAAATAGAGCAGTCAGTTTGACCAAAGCAAAGGAGCTCCCATGTGAAGATCCCACCGGGACTCATGCAGGACAAGTCCAGGGTCAGCTCCTGAGCTGTTCAATATGGCAGCCAGTAGCCAAGCTCTAACTCTTATGTGGCTATGGACTTGAAATGTGGTTAGTTTGAATTGAGACTTGATGTAAATAAAAAATACTTGCTATAAGTATAGAACTTAGAGGGAGAAAAGAGAATATAAGATATCCGAGTAAGTTTTATGTGGATGGCATATTTATAGGGTAATATTCGGTTAAAGAAAAATATATAATTGAAATAAATGTCTCCTGCTGCTTCTTTTAGCATTTAAATATGGTTGATAGAAAATTTACTATCACACATGGCACACAGTTTTGGTTGGCATCATATTCTATTGGACAGTGTTGGTTTGCCTTCTTCATCATTTCCACCCTAAGCCTCCTTTTCTTCTCCTGTACATTGCGTGTAATATTAATAATAATGGGTCATAGAGGCCAGTTGTGAGGTTTCAATGATATATTACATATGAAAGCCTTCATAAACTGTAGAATCCTATCTGCACCTTGCCTTTTAATTAAGCAATATTGATAGTAAATACTAGTTTTGTGGACATTAGTTGATTTAGTTAATCAAGTAATATTCTATTTGCCATGACTGAGAGTCCACAATAGATAAGGTTGCAAATATTCACAACAAAAGAAGATAATTTAGAAAATAAAAATCCATAAATTATGTTTCCATCTATAATTTTAAAAAGAATGAGATGAGATACAGCATGCTCTAAAATTTCTCCACATGTATCGCATTACACATTTGAAGTTGGACATAAATTTCAACCCACCTCTGCCATTAGTAGCAATTTGGCCTTAACATTTTTAACCTTTGCTTTTTCATTTGCGTTAATAGAATGGAGATTATAATATCCACTTGAATGAGCTGTTATGATTAAATAGGTAGGTCAACAAATAACCTGATATAGTGTCCGATAAAAATGCCACTCAGAAAATGAAAGTTATGCTGCTTCTTTTTATTATCACTATTATTATTACTACCACTATATTATCATGTGAGATTTGTGTAATGTGTCTAACCGATGACAATCATAAATTCCCAGTAAATAAAAGGAAGGGAAATACTTGTTGAATGAATAATCAAAATAAACAAAAAAGTAAATAATAAAAATGAATTTTCATTGGACATTATTTCCTTTAAAATATCGTTTTCTTAGTTCATTAAAATCTATTTATTTGCTTTTTTAATGTGCCATTTGTAAATGGACTGTATATTAGGTAGACATATAAACATGTTCCTGAGAATTTCAAGTATAGTATTCCTCCTAATGGGCATTTATAACTGATAAAATACATTTTTTTTTCAGGAATAGCTTTTCTCATTGTGGATTATACAATCAATTAGTTATGGTTTACTCTCCTAGATTTGCATGTTCAATTTCTTGGTAAAATGCTCTTGCAAAGAAGTGGTCAAAAATACATATAAAATATGAAATTTAAATTGTGCACATGACTTTAAATGTGTTTGAAAGAACTATAAAGGAGTATTATGGGTTTTCTTTGCCTTGTCAATGATACAGGTAACCTGGAGCTGAAACGTGATTATTTGTAAACAACATAAGCAATGTCCTTCCCTATGTGTTCTGGGGCTAAAAGCCACACCAGCAGCCCTGATGGCCATGTACTTTAAATATCTAACAGAACAACCACCAGGCATATGATTAGATTACTCAAGAAATTCTACCTGAATTTATAATATTTTCATATACATTATTTGAAACAATTTAATTCAAATCATGTACTATTAATGATCAAAGATAAATAAAAATAGCAAAGGAAAGCCATAAAATGCTTTTAAAGAGTCAAAACAGTGATTTCATAGCCATAATTCCTTCTCAGCAATGATCTTTGGTGTGAAGATATGAACATCAGAAAAAAGCTACCACCTTTTAAATTTTAATACTTTATCACAAAGGTATTTAAGCAAAGTAATAAACAAACTAAAATTGGGGGATCAATTTAGAGGTTAATATTCAGTAAATGCTAAAAGTTAAGGACATAGACCATACTAGAATCTGCTTTTTGTATCACATCCCTAATGACCCTAAATTCTATCTTAAAGTACAGGATCTTTTAGAATACCAGGAAATTGGGAGTGTCTGTTGAGGCCTGATATCATCCTCTCCACAAGTAGACACGTAGTCTACTGAATTTGTACAAGAAAGGAGAGTAAATGTCTGCATTGTATCGTTAGAAGCTAATGGTTCTTAACCTACTCATAATCTATTTTAAGAATTTGACAGGTGAATTCAAAATAGGTCTATGCATAGATCAGGAATACAAAGTGTTTGAGTATGGTTGCCATTCCTCATACAGTGAAATTAAATGCAAATCTGATTAGTTTCTAAAGTTCCTTCTATATTCTCCTTTCTGGAAGATTCCTTATAATATGTCAAATTAGATTTTTATAACAATTTTATCCTCAAGTTAGGGCCATCTTTATTAAATTCTGAGTAGAAACAAACATATTTATTGTAAAACTATGACTTAGTTTATTTTCCAATAAAACATTATTTCTTTTTGTTAACTGAAAGAAAGAGGTCTTAAATTACAATCAGAGATGCAAAGTTCTCATATGGAGAGGTTTGGGGATCATAGATCTTCACATCTCTGAATGAAATATGCCTGAAATATTTAATTTTATCTTTTAATAACTGTGATTCCATCAGCATATAATACCCTTCGTTCATTTTTGTAGCACATTTTCAATGTGTTTTAACTCAAATGATTGACAACTGCTTTTCTTCTTTTTCTCTAAATTTTTTGCCCTCCGAAATGATCATCAATGGGCACTTACTCTGGGGAAAGCGAGGTGGATTGTCATTGACGTCTGTCAGCGTGATGTTCACCGTGGTGGTCCCTGATAAGCCTCCCATCTGGCCACCCATGTCTTTCGCCTGGATGACCACTTGGTATTGTTCTCTGTTTTCTCTGTTCATGTTTGGTAAAGCAGTTCTGATGATACCTTGAGAAAAGACAAGAGCTTTTGTTATCTTCATTGAGTTTTCAATTATTATTTGATTAAGCCCACAAATAGTAGTCATAAACTAGTGACTTTTTGAAAGACAGAATATATTTTTGTTATTAATTTTTATTGTCTAGAAATTGTAAAAATAATTATGTGTAAATCTTTTATAATTTGTGTTGTTTTTCTAATTCCTAGCAATACCTACCACATGTGCTATAGAGTCATCTAAACCCATATGTAAAAATACCAAAACAGCTATGTTTCCATTAGCTCACTGTATCATTTAACTTTGAGTTTTTAAGTGTTGCATCATCACTCATCCGTGAGTATTCATGTTAAGGTTTTGTTCTTGGTCTCCCAACCTCTTTCTACTGATAAAGGTCATAGAGATGATTAAATTAACAAACACCAATTCATTATTCCTGACCTGTTTCAGGCTCCACAGAGAAATAGGGTTGCCCTTGAAGTATGCTGTAAATGACTCTGGCGCTGTTCCCATATGAAGGGTCATCGGCATCTGTAGCTGTGACTTGCACCACAGAAGTACCTGAAGTATCCAAATTCAGCTTAGTTCTGCACAGTACCAGAAGGAGGAGCAAAAGCACTGGTTTTCATTGAAGACTTAAATGATTTTTGGCTGTAATAATGACCTCTTAAAGAAACTTTGATATATAATTTGGATGAAAATATATATATGTGCACACACACATAGTGTTAATACAGGTAAAACCGCAGTTCAACCACCTGATATGTATTTAGTCAATTGGTGTATTTTTGTAGCAATAAATGATGTTACATTCTATCAGAATATAATAAATGCAGTCATGTTGCAAATGCTCAGGTTTGATATTTAAACGCATTTTCACATAATAGATTTGTTTTGTGTAAAGGACATATCTAATCACAAAGGAATAAGTATATTCTTCTTTCCTCCTCTCCACTAATTAACTCTAAAAATAATTAACATCTGCTCTAGAATACAATTTTATGAATAGATTAAATTTTAATGTTAGAAACAATCTAAGATGTTCCCAAGTTCCATGAACTAGTAAAATCTATTTAATAAAGTTCAAGATACTTAAAAGGCTTTATATTATAGTAAGATGACGGCCAAAAGTCCTTGGGATTTAACAATGCAAATATTAAATAACAATCCCAGAATAATGCTTTTGAGAAATTCAGAGTTAAAAAAATTTGTTATTATAACTGGCACAAGTTAAAAAAAGTATCCAAATTGTTTAATCAGTTTAAACAACTTCACACACATTTGAGAATTGTCCATTATTCTACTAAATTCAAAAATATGTCTCTACAAATGTTATCAGTGTTTCTTTGTGTTTTTAATTGCCTGCCTTTCTATATTTAACAAAAAAAATTAAAGCAGTCTTCATTTTCTTTGCCTACAAATACATCTTCCGTTTATTTACACTGAAAATGGGAATTATATTTTCTTGAATGTTATACTTCTACTTTTTTCACGCCTTCTCTCTTACAGATTCCACAATTTAACTTTGTAATTCTGTATCAGTATGTTATTGAATGTGGGTATTCAACTGGTTTTTTGACTAAGAGATTTATGTCGGCTGAGTTTTATATACAATATTTATAATAAAAGGATGTTTCTTGATAGTTAATAAGAAAGAATTATATAATCTAATCAATTCCATAATTTGAAATATGTAGATAAGCCAGATAAAATCTTTAGGTAAATTATGATTAGAATATGGATATAAAGACTGTATCACATCTATGGCATTCTAAACATACTTACAATATGTTTATGGTGAAGATTTTACATAATTTTTATCCTAATCTATGTGACAAAAAAATTACATTTTTACAGTTTTCTACTGAAGTTCAATGATATTTTCCTGACTTTTGAGGAAAGTATCTACCTATATGTATTATAAAGATGTACAAATCCATAGAGTAAAATGCATTAATCTTTTCTCCCCTGACTCATTGTTTCCTAAAAGAAAAAGTTAACTATGTACTTTTGGTAAGGTATCAAAGAGGATTTCAATTAATTGATCATACTATTATAAGGATTTCTTGATTTTTTAAAAATACTTTTTTAATAGAATACCATCATAAATGTTATAAATGAACTTACCTACAACGGACATTTCAGGAACACTAGCTGTATAAATTTCTTCTGGGAACGTAGGCTCGTTGTCATTGATATCATGGATTTTGATCACAAACTCAGACTCTGGTTCTACTGGCCTCAGAGTTCTTCTGTTAATAGCTTGTGCACGTAGAGTATAAAAGGCCTTTTCCTCCCTATCAATTCTTCTTGTGGCATGAATATCACCTGTTTTTTCATCAATAATAAAAAGAGTACCAGCTCCATCTCCAGATAAAATATATTTGAGTGATCCATCTCCTTTATCTTGGTCTGAATGAAGCTAAGGGAAATAAAAAGGGCATATTCATGATAATGTCTAAAGGTACATAATGCTGAAAGAATTCAAGGAATGCCCTTCAAATCCCATCACTGAACAATGGGGTCAGTTATCTTAGTTCTTGAAATGAGAGTTGAATAAGTTTGGTCACACTCATTTATATACTTTAAACAAAAGGAATAGCCTTTTATATATCAGTGTGATTTTTATTCTAAATGGAAAAAAGTCACGAAAATAAACCAAGCTCCTCTCTTTGCTTTGCTTGGTAAATAACCATTTTTTATGGGCAAGCAAATCCTGATAAAGATGTAAGACATCAGTCTTGATATCTGATTGGTGTAAACACTGCTCTGTCATATCTTTTTGCGAATAAAAAATTATTTTACTCTCATACTGTACAGGAAATTCATCTCCTATAAACTTATTTTTAGCTATTGTATTTCTGTTGAAGAATTAGTGATATCTTTTGAGATCTGTAGGACAGGCAAAGCTGTATGAGACATAGCTCCCACTTTAGGAACCATACCTCATTTTTTGGTTTATACAATAGACAGTAGCAATCCCACAAATACTTGTGAGACTCAGAACAAGGGTACAGATAGATGTCCACATAATACATGTCTATATATCTTAAAGTTATAAATCAAGTTAATAAGCTCTAAAATAAAATATGTTACAGCCTCCTACCTTGTCAAATCTATCTTCTTAAAAACCTCAAAGGACAAATTCTGTGCAAGAACAAAGCAATGCAATGCCTGTTTCTTTCCCTCTTGCCTGTGCCTATGACGCAACCACACTGAATTGTTTAGAATCAATTCATCACATCAAAGAGCTTTGCATGCTATTGTGTGGATGTCTCAGTCCAATGCACATACATTTCCAGAGCAAATGTTAGCTAGCCCAAGAGCCCATGTGTCATGGGCAAATTCCATATGCATTGTTTTTCAACATATGTCTATAAAGCTAGCCCTCAGGCTTAGGGGTGCATGTACCAGTGAGTTTGTCCACCCTTTGGGTGAATAACCTGGGAAGAGACTATCCCCAGGACCTACAAGCAAGCTCAGGGATGTTTGGGCAGGGAATAATTGGTCTCAACTACTCTGAGGATGTTCTGGAATGGATATGCAGATTTCAGATGAATGTTTCCCCTGGCCAGAGTAAGTATGAAATTCTTACTCTGAAGGAAAAACCTCGGACACAAGAAGAACAGAGTGTGGCTTTGAAAAACGCAAGAATTATAAGTTTTTCTTTAGTTGTACTACCAACCACTAACATATTTTTATATGTTAGGATCACAGTTTTATTGTTTGCAGTAAGAGATTATACTTTTAAATTTTTAAATTTTGTTATTTATGAGAAATATTAAAAAACTGTAGATTTTCTTAATCTTTATAAAGCATTTGTTATAATAGACATGATAATGGACATGTTTTATCTTTTAATATTCACATAAAATGTAGAAATGTTATGTTAGACATTTATCTAAATAGATGATTCTTGGTCTTTAAAATACTTATATCAACATACACTTTCATGTAATTAAGTGTGGGGATATTAAACTACTTCCTATTTTAAAGTAAAATTTTGATTCTTTTTTTATAAAAACTTAGGTCAATGAAATTTACTGTGAAAATATTTTCATATGAACATCTAAAATATTTAAAATAAATACATACTTTGCATACATATCTAATATTTTGTATTACTAGTTATTGTTGGGTCTACAAAAGCAGTCTACTTTTTGGTTGATGTTTTGTAGTAATTAGCATTTAGCCATCAACTCTAGATGAAACTTCATTTTTCTGATTTCTGGATAAGCCACTCATTATTATAGATACAATGGATAAAGAAAACCTCAACTAGGTATGCACTTTGGTGAAAAAGATAAAGGAGTCATGAAACAAATACTTGTTACTACATTTTTAGCTATTCATACACAATAAAGTTGAGAAACTTAGGAAATATCTCCTTTTAACTAAAAGGTTCTAAGAAATAACATGTGACTTTTTTGTACAGGGAGCTACTCTCAAAAAGCCATAAGATTGATACTTTTTTTAGTAACTGAAAATGCATATATTTGCTGGGAAACTTTTCAACTATATACATGTGCAATAAAGTGGCAATTTTCCCAATGGCAGATGTGAGCAGTGCTTATTTCTTGTTCTGTCTGAGGATCAAAATAATGGAAGAAAAACTTACTGATATTATCAATCATTTGATCAGATAATGTTGTGGTTTATAGTGGACAGTTATGATGTTTATTGTCTATGCATTCAATAATTTTAATTGAGAAATATTTGTTTATTCTCATAAGAGCCAGGTACACATCTAAAAGCAAATCAATAATTCCATTCTAATTTTATGGAAAAGTCAAATATTAGGTGTAATGAAAATTCACAGGACAGCCCATAAACTAGCCACCAGGAATGAGCGAAGATATCCTAAGCATATGACACCCAAACTACCAAAGAATGAGTAGGGGTTTGAACCTACGCAATTTTTACATCTTACAAATTTTACGTCTTAGAAGGAACACTGGATGAATACTTTAATAGAACATAGATTTGGGGGTAAGAAGGATACAAGGCAGGATGGAGATCATTAATACCCATTCTCCTAATCAGTTAGACGTGCAAAAAGATCCTGCTCAGATGGTGAAACTTTAATTTTTATAAAGCTCAGTTTTAGAATATAAATCACAGCAGGATTTTTACATTCACTTATACTACAGAGAGTGAAAATTAAATCTTATAATTGGACCACATACTGTGGGAGTTGCTGTTGGATTAGAAAATTGAACTTGGTAGTAGGGAATCAAAGAAATGAGGGTTGCAAGTAGACTGTGGTTTTGAGAATCAGAAAATGAAAGGATTTCTACCTTTCCAATGGGAATATAATTAAGAGAAGCAAATTACACCTACGAATTTATAGGATTTGATCCTAAGCAGCCAGACTTGTAATAAATTTTTTCTTGAACCACTAGAGCTTGCGTTAATGATAATTTACATTTTAAAAAGTCCTTTCTTTTCTTACAGAGGAAAATAACTGAACAAGAACATTAGAATACAGGACAAAAAGGACCATATTTGGGGATAGGACATTAGCCTAAATCTAATGAAAGATTTTCTTTAAAAACGTATTTGATTAATGGACAATTAAAGTCACTACAACAGCTATTTAGTATAATAAGAGAGGCAGAGAGATGAATTTCCACATCTCCTGAGACTCAGGGAGTTGCTTCCTCCCGTAGATTATACTGATGGGTTATATAATAAGAGCTAAGTATCAACAGGTGTCTTGATGCTAATGATTTCCTAACAGTTACATAAACAGACCAAAGGACAAAGTTCTTAAATTTCACCCTCCTGCCTAGGCTTCCTGTTTTCTATTTTAGTTTCCCCGTAATATTTTAATTATCTCTTACTTTGTATATTTTCTCCACAGTTGCCTTGGAATTATCTCCTTCCCCCATTGTTTGTGTGTGTGAGATAAAATTTTATTTCGCTTTGCAACTCATTTACTAAATAGTAATCAGACAAGGGTTAAGTCTTATAACTGTAGCTTTCTCATTACTCTTCCCTTTTATTTGGATATTAGGTATCAATACATAAATTTAATAAACATTTAACTGAACAAAATCATTGTTTATGTCACAGAGAAGTTAGCATAAACGGATCATGTGCCAAAAAACTTACAGCAACTACTTTGAAAGAAATAACTTTGTATTGATTTGTCTTGATCTATTTTGTGAGACATTAAGTTTTCTTTAAACATAGACAAAAATATTAGATTATTGTGGCTTTAGTTTCCTCAGTAACACCTGTTCTCCGGTGTGAAACATTTATGTCACAAATTTTTAAGAAGAATTTTATGTTAATACTGACCTTTTCTTTCCTTGAGAAAAGCCTATTAAAAATTCACAGCCTGCTGTGTTCCTTGTAAATTCACAGGCAGATAAAGGACATGGCAAGATACATGACAACTAATGAAAATAGAACAACTGGTACTGCACTGCACATTTAAAAGTCATTTTCCTATTATTTATCTTTTTTCTTCAGATATGCTTACTTATAACTCATCATTGTACTTGCTTACATTAAGTAATTTTAATATCTTAAACTAAGCAATCAATTAAATTTAAAGAAATATTTTAAACAAATTATTTAATTAATGTTTGGTAATTTGAAATGTAGTAGGCTTCTGATAATTATATAGCATTTCTTATAAAAACACTCATCTTAAGATATTTGTATAAAATGAAGTTTGTAAGTTAAAAGGGGTCTTGTGGCCTGTCTAATTTAAGACATTTTTTAAGAGGAGGAAAAGGAGATCCAACCAATTGTTTATCACTGAGAAATAGAATAAAGATTGTACTTCAGGATAGGGACTATGTTTGTAGAACCTTGTTTTAGTCTGCTCAGGCTGCAATAACAAACCAGTCACACGCTGCATAATGACATTGCAGTCAATGACAGACCACACATACCAACAAGGGTCCCACAAAGATATTAATACTGTACTTTTACTGTGCCTTTTCTGTGTTTAGATATATAGATACTTACCATTGTGTTACAATTGCCTACAGTATTAAGTGTGGTAACATGCAGTACAGGTTTATAACCCAGGAGCATTTTATAGTTACACACATATAGCTGCGTGTGTAATAGGCTATACCATCTAGGATTGTGTAAGTTCCTCTGTGATGTTTGCACAATTGCAAAATTGCCTACAACGCATTTCTCATAATGTATCCCTGTTGTTAAGTGATACATGACTGTACCATAGACTGGGTGGCTTATAAACAGCAGAAATATTTTTCTGGAGGCTGGGAAATATTAACACAAGATCAAGGTGCCAGCAGATTCAGTATCTAGTGAGGGCTCCTTTCTGTTCGTAGATGGTACCTTCTAGCTGTGTCCTCACATGGAGAAAGGGATGTGAGGTCTCTCAGGCATCTTTTGTAAGATCACTCATCCCATTCATGGGGGCTGCACCCTCATACCTAATCACCTTTTAAAGTCTCCACTTTCCAACACCGTGAGTGTTAAGATTTCAACATATGAATTTGGGAAGGGAGGCACAAACATTCAGATCACAACAATATTAATTCATGTTGCAGTAAATATTATAAAAGGTAATCAAATTATTTATTTACAAAGTACAGAGAGTTTAAGTAATTTATTACCAAAAGGATAACAGATGAAACGTTTTACCTTATATTTTCACCCTTGGCTAGAAAAAAAAATTAAAAACCAATTTTTATTTATTTATCTTTTTTACATTTTTTTTCTGTATTGAAGTATGCTTCACATATCATGCCTTTACTCCACGTTAAGGGTACAATTAAATGATTTTCAGTGAATGTACTGAGGTGTACAGTTAATCACATAAATCAGTTTTTGAGGAATCCCTTTCCCCTATTGAGACTCCTAATTCCGCTCCCCAACTACTTTTCAAGCATGTCCCACCCCTCCACGGTGCCCACCACGTCGCTCAGACTTGGGTTTACCCCCCACCCCCAAAATCCCTAGTGAACACTCCCACCATTTGAGCACCATAGTGTTAATCAGTCAATACCAATTTTTAAAAGTGAAAAACCGTATCTATCAATAGAAACTTATATTGCTTATATTGGCATATTATTTCTCTTTCAGAATATTAATAACTATTTTATTTTTTTGTTATTTTTTTGAGAATATTAATAACTATTTTAGACACTGACAATTGGCATTTGGTTCCCTTCCAAAAACTATAAAAAGCAGAGAAAATCAGAATTATATTTGTAGAATTATATTAAAATTGTATTTGTAATGGTTAGACTAGTTTCTTGAAAGATAAATTTTGATGAGTGAATCACAAGGACTGTAACATTCAGTACCTGGGTTTAACAATTTCTACTTTATAATACATTAACCTAAATTGTCAAAAGATGTTGAATCGATGTTTCCAATGTACAATGACAATTTTATGTCTGATTTTCTTTCAAATGGAGAAGATATTTTTTATTTGTTGAAAAAATACCCAGAATATGGCAAATACACTATGCTATTCTGGTAGCATCAACATTAGCATTCTGCTCTATTTGCCCAGTGAGAAACATAATATCAGATGGAAACTAAAGCATTGGATAAAGTAACTTTAAATCTGCATCCAATAAAAAGTACCAGTTAAGATGGCCCAGTATCAAAAAGCAGCTGAAAATATGTTAAATCCAGCAAACACCATCTGGACAGAAATAAATAAGTAGTTACTCATTTTGTTGGGTGTGGGGAAAAAGGGAGAAAGGTGGCAAACCTTGAATTGGAGCATGGGAAGTTTACAGAGTAAGATTAGCAAATATTCCTCCAGTGTAGTTTGAGTGTAGGTTGCTCCCTCCAGGGCACTGTTTTAATATTAATGATACAAAAATATACACAATTTTATGTATCCCAAAGAAACAATTCTTTCTTCAATAAAGGAAATGGGGAGGAAAAATAAAGCTTATTAGTTGAATGGATTGTAAAAACAACTGCAATAATTTAAAAATACCCCAGATATACGATTTAGATTCGTGAGTATTTTTCTTAACAATTTATTTCTGGGACCAGAGGCAAGTATAAAGGATTTAAATGATGGATGGATACTCATATCTACACAGGTTAGTGCCTGGAAAAAAATTAAGTGGTTAAGTGTTTTTGTTTTTCATATTTGATGGGTTTCCTCGGAGATCTTCTTCCAGAGGAAAAACTTCAGTGGAGTCTGGATTAAATATAATAACTAGGAATTCCTCTTCCCATTTGGTCTTCCAAGAATGCATCCTATTCAAAGTTGGCCTTGTGCTCAGGGCTACCCTCACTGGAGAGTTCAATCCCGGCTGATCCTACAACTGTAGGGTCTTTTTGTGAAGTTATTATGAATTACTTGAGACCATACTACTGGTTAGATGTCTTAGCAGAGAGTGTCATAAAATTTTATTAATAGAAGGCATATCCTATTAGAAATGCTGCTAACTCAAATCTTGAAATTTCTCAACTAAGGTAGAATTATTTGCCAGCACTAGAAAACTACCAAGAGTACATTGAAGGCATTGACTTAATTTTTTTTTTGTAGGCATACTTTCACGGGCATTATGTACTTCCAAGACTAGCAATTTAAAAAATATATATATTTCATCAGCATTTACTGCTTGAAAGTCCAATGATTTGAGTACATGACTTAAGGAACCTTACAAAACCTTAAGTGTTTTGTAAAACACACAAAAAATGTATTTTTGCTAATGTATTAGGTTATTCTTTGTAAAGACAGTTATTGGAAAAATGTTTTAAAATATTTTTTTAAAAGCCTGGCATTTTCTTCTTATGTTTTTGAAAGTCACTGAATTATGAAATATACCACCTTGCTGTCTGAAAATGACATTTTATATTTTTATACCTTACCTTTCCCAACCTACTTGGAGAAGTCTTCTTAAGCATCTTGGATTTACAATACAGGGACATATGTACATAAATGTCTAACAAGTTTTTACATGAAAAATATTTAAAATGAAGAGATTCACTTTTATTAATAAGGTGAAAAGAAATCACAGAAGAATTAGTGAAGAAAGATCACTTCTTTTCTACGGGGTACACGAATAGCTGAGAATCTTTCTTTCTTCCTTTTCACCAAGACAGTCATTTTAACAGGAGTTTTTAAAAAAGGTGAGGGCTAGGCATAAGTATTCACTAACAGAGTTTATTTAAGTAAATATTTCTTGAATTAGATTTAGCAAAACTAAATCCTTCTGATTTATATCTTTCTACCTTCCGTCTGACCCCACCACCTTCATCCACCATCAACTCCAGGCTTGTAAGTCTAGCTATAATCCTTCAAGAAAATTGATGCCAGCATAATGTAATGTAAAGAAAACACATAGAATAATAAAAGAGAGAACAAGTGCCAGGATTCCTTAAGTGTCAATATTTTGCCAAATTTATACCAGATCTTTTTATTTTAAGAAATAAAATTAAAATGAACTTTAATTCATACAGTTAAAGCCTTCTCTGTCCTTTCATTCCTTTCCTTACATCCTTACACACACCACCATCCTGAGGCCGATGTGCATCTTTTTCTTTCATATGTCATATTTTTATAATTTGGGTAATAGTATTTACCCTAAACAGAATTTATCACTTCAACCCTTCTCACAAATCAGCTCTTCCGATTTTACTAAACTGCTTGATTACCAAGCCAATTGCTCAGAATAAAAACCTAGGAGTCACTGCTTTTTCTTCCAACTCTACCCATTTAGTCAGTAAGCAAATCTTTTCTGACTTCAAGATATACCTCCAATTGCTCCTCACAGCCTCCTCCTCTATTGCCTTTCCAACAGGAATCTCACACATCTTCCTAGTCCATTACTTCCACTCCCATCCAGTCCCTCTGCTTCTATTTCCATCCTTCTATGGCTACTTTCTACCCATCAGCCAGAGGAATCATGTTGAAATATTTAATACAAAACACTGCATGTCACTTCTCTGCTCAAAACCCACCCTTGGCTCGCATCACATTTAGAACAAAAATCTAAACCCCTTAGGCTAATTTACTACTCCTGTCATGATGTAGCCCCTGCCTGTCACTTTTACCTCATGTCTTTCCACTCTGCTTTAACCACTTGAACCGACACTGGCATAAGTTTATTTCTACTTTTGCATTTGCTATTCCTTCAAGTGAGACTTATTCCCTCACCTAATTTATAGAGGCTATTCAGTATTCTTCCTTATATCTTATTTTTCCCTTTGTTCCTCTTGCTCTGTCACAGTCTTCTTAATTTGTAAGAGATTCTTTATATATTCTGACTTGACATTTGGTGATTATATCATTACAAATGTCTTATTCAAGTCTTAGATTTAAAAAAAAATTATAGTTACATTTGTAAAAGAGAAATGTTTAATTTTAATATAGTCAGATTTGTCAATCATTGCTTTTATGGTTACTCTTCTTTGTATCTTATTCAAGAAATATTTTCCTAAGTGAATGTCATATATGTGGTCTCATATATTCTCTTCACTTTTAATATTGTTAAGGCTTTCCTTTTGACATTTAGCTCACTTTTACCATCTGAATGTGTGGTTGCATATGCATGCGTGTGGTGTGAGCAACATATCTATTTTTTTCTAATGAGGTTTTATACCAGGTACTCATTAAGTCATTGATTTTTAATTCCAATTCTGCCATTGGAAACAGGTCTGTTTTAGAGCCTTCATTCTTGTTCCATTTGTCGACACATCATTGGGCTAATAGCACTCTTACTTTCTAAAGATTTACAACAATTATTATCTGTTCAAATAAACATCATTCCTTTTCCCACTTTTAGAAAAATTGTCTTGGGGTTCTTGGTATTTACTGCATGGATTTTTAGATCAGTGTGTTATGTTCTATTAAAAAACAAAGCAAAACAATAAATGAGAACAAAATTCTTGCAAAAAATTTGGAATTACAATGAATTTACAGAATAAATTGAGAAGAATATTATCTTAAACATAGGAGCACTTCCTATTCTCAAATACTGTATATTTCTCCATTTATTCAGGACATCTCAATGCCCTTCACTATAATTTAACTTTTTTTTTATATGTAACTGACTTTTATCATCTGAATTTGTGAGATTTTTGGTAGCTCTCTAAAGACTTTATGCTATTGTGAGTGGAATCTTTTATGTACTTTTTATTAGCATAGTCACTTCTCATATGTAAAATTCACGCATTCTAATAATTGGAAGAAAATTCATTATGTATGCATATCAACATCAATACCATCAATTATAATCAATAGAACATGTTTTTCATTAAACACCTTTTTGCAATTTTCTTATTTTTCCAACAATCCGATAGAAATATCTCACTAAAATATATCTAGTGTTTTGTCTATTATCATATCACATTATTAAATTATTCTTTTTTTGTTAGTGTTTGATTGATATATTATTTTCCATTCATTGATTTCAAACTTTATTTGTGAATACAGGCTTCTTTGCAAATGTAAGTAATAATACATTGACTCTCACATGCACAGAGTTGATTTTAGTTTTATTGCTCCATCCCCACAATGATTAATTTTCATTTTCAATGCAATATCTTTGGTCACTGCTATATTTCCTTCTATCCTTACAGCTGCTAATTGCCTAAATTCTTATTTTTCTTTATTCCTTCTTATTTATTTTTTTAAAAATTCAGTCACAAATTCTTCCATGACTTCCTAAATTTCCTCTCAGGCTGCTACTGATAAATGGGTTTCATCTTGCTGAAGACAAATCTCTCAGAGCCTTCTGATATGTTCCGAAAGAGACAATTTGTGATGCAAATTCTGTTTCCAGCTGTCATCCCGTAATAGTTCTTCACCAGCATTGTTTACCTTTCCAATTTCCATATGTTTTCCTCCTTTTTTTTCAGTTTATTCTTTGATTTGAATGTGACATCAAAATACTGGATATACATGTACTATTGTGTTGGGAAAAGAAGTCAAAGCTGGATGGTATTTGTCTTGAGAATATAGAACCCACTACTTAATTAACTTCATTTTAGTAGTTAAGAAATCTATAGGCATTCTGATCTCTGATCTTTGGGTAAGATCCATGAATTTCTTTCTTTCTGGAAGCTTGTAGAATTTTCTTGTTTGTTCAGATTTCTAAAAATGTATGGCATTGTTACTTGGAGTATGTACATTTTTATCAAAATTACAGGATACTGGCCAGGCTCTTTCAGTCTGCAATTTTGTTCTGTGACATTCTGTAAATTTTTCATTGGTGTCCTGTCTCCTCCGTCTTTCTTGTTCAGTCTTTTTAGAATTACAATTTATTCAGATATTGGTCCTCATGACTTTTCCCTTTAATTTCACTGTCCCTTAGCTCTAATTTTTCCATCTCTTTGTCTTCCTGCTTTAAATCCTAGGTCATGTGTTCCTAACATTATCAAGTCATCTATTGAGATTTTTATTGTCAATATCATATCATTAATTTCCAAAGACTTTTTTCTTTTATGTGAATACACTTTTCTTAAATATGTAGTAGATAATACTTTCCACTGGTGGCAACAATGTCTCCTACCCCATACTTTCAATAACTTGTCATTCACTAATCAATAGGAATAATCCAACACACCTTCCATTGAATCCCCATCAGGAGATGGAATCCAATTCCTCTCCCCTTGAATCTCTTATAATGGACAGAATGTAGATAGCTAAGGTGATGCTACATTAATTTGGGAGCTGAGTGAGACAAGGTGAAGAAGCTTCTGTCTTGTGAGCTGGAACACCTGCAGTACCACCCTGAGTTGCCATGTAAGCAGTGCAATTGTTCAGCTGCCCCTAGGCTGTGAGGAGCCCACACGAGGTCACACAGAAACCACGTGGTAAAACCAAGAGACCACATAAAAACAGAGAGTGAAAACGAAAGCAAGAGTGAGAGAACAAGAGAGATGGTGACCCAGCCAGCCCTCAGGTACTCCAGCTCCTCATGTACCATTTGAATGCAACTTCATGAATAACTCTAAGCAAGAAACACCCAGCTAAATCCTTTCCAATATCCTGAACCACAGGAATCATGACAGGTAAAATTATTGTTGTGCTAAATCATTAAATTTTGTGCTGTTAGGAAGAAAGAGCTAACCAGAAGTGTCATTTATTCTTACTTTATGAGTATAATATATGTTAACTAATATTGTAAGATATCTTACATACCTGTGAAAGTTGGTGCTTTCTTTGACTTTATCTTTTCTCTGCATATTCTTCAACTCCTTCAAATTGCTTTTCTTCCTATTTGTTTTGTTTTCTGTGATTTTTAGTAATGGCTTTCCTCAAATGTCTTGGCTGATAATTTAACTAGATACATAACATTATTTTCCAATTTTTTTGGAAGATTTTAGAAATTATATCATTTTTATCTAATGCCCAACGTTGCTGTTGAATAGTCTAGTCAAAATTTGGTTTCCATTTAATTATGATAAAAAAAGAGATTATTCTGACAATATTTAAGAGTGAAGATCTTGTCTTGTGGTTTTAAAATCTCATGATAATAATTCTAGAAATTAAGCTCTTTTTATATGGTAATGTATCATCAAGTGCATTAAGTCTGACTATTAATCTTTTTCCCAGTCCTGGAAAAAATAGTATGTAAATTAATATTTGATTATCTCTGTATTTTCTGATCTTTAATCTCTTCTCTTTCTATTTCACTCTTGTTAAATTTTCTGTTAGAGATTTACTAGACCTCAATTTATCCCTGTTGGTCCCAGAACCCCATTTAAAATTTTCTTTAATTATTTATTATTTGAAATAGACTTTTGGTTTGCTTCAAATGATTCTTTTTATAAGAATGTCTTACACTTTTTCAACTCTCTTGGAAGATATGATTTAATTATTCTAAAGTTCTTTACTCTTCTCTGACTTATTTCTTGGTCCTCCAGAGAGCAAGTTCTTAAATGAGGTTCTTTTGTGGGAGTATGTGCTGCTGGATTTCCTAAAGTATCAGTGACAATATATTATTATTCTTTTGCAATTTCATAAAAGGTCCATTAGAGGCTTACATGACTTTTCTCTTCCATTACAAGCCTGATCACTAAATGAACACAAGGACTACAAGCTATCCAAATTGTCAAGCAGTCAAGCAGTGCCCAAGCAGTAGCATGGTAGCAGCTGTTAGGTTGGTTTGCCACATTCCATAGATTTGGCCACTAAAGACATAATGAGCCCAAATAGGCTTAGGCAGTTAATTACTCTGTCAGCAAAGTAGGCAACATAAGTTTTATATTTATATCAGTTCCCATTGCTCAGAAGTCCCACTGGGATGATGCGGCACCACAGACCCAAGCATCATACAGTGGTTCTGTGTCACACCTGGGACACTCGAGCCTGGAAAACCTCCGAGGGAACTTGTAACAAGAGCATTACCTGTATGTATCTGCAATGTGAGCCAATCTTCATGGGGAATGGGAAGGAGAAGTTTATCTTCTATCCTCAAATACCACTTGGGAGTAAGCTATTTGTATTATTGTGGAATGTGAATTAATCTAAGTGAATTGGCTGTCAATACCTGGAAATGAAGAAATGAGAAATTTATAAAAAATTGTCTTCCAGCAAGGTTAGCATATGTCTGTTGGTTTTTGAAGAACTGAAACATGAGGACGATGAGCTGACACTCTGCTATCCTGCCCAGATATCACGCTTGAAACTAGGTAGTAACACCCAATTTGGGAGCCATAATTACTTCTGGGGAGATGTCTTATTGGATATCTTACTTATACTATTAGCAGAGGTGGGAACTGGGGAAGTAGGAATGGGAAGCCAATCAATACAACAGATTGTTGAACGAGAAGGAAGAAAATAAATAAATAATGAGTTCAAATTAAAGGTGATAACAATACCCACTTCAGCATTCTTCCACACTGTACTCATCAGTATATACTTCTGCTCTGGTAATTGGTGTAGCTATCATGGAGATCCAATTCACTTTAATTTCCAATAAATTCTTCACAATATTTGTTCATTTGATGTATCATCAGATTGTTCCTTACGTGTCTAATCCACACTTATCATTTCATTTTTTTTCATTAGGTGGGAAAGGATATAATTAAGACTGAATAGTCTATACCATGTGGAAGGAAACTTGCATGTTAAAAATATAGTACAATTGTGCTGAGTCAGATTGAATTGTAGTCTCTAATTGTTTTAAAAATAATTATGGTTTGATTTATATTATTAAATGAAATGTAACTGTGAACATTGTTTCATTTTTTATATTTTGCTGAAGAACCTCCAAATTTTGAGGATATTTAAAATTTATAAAATACAGTTATTTTATATAATTAGCTTACCACACCTTCTTTATAAGATTTAATTAAAATCAAAGTTATAGTCTAAGCTCCATCTTTACTAAAAAAATCTTAAAGTTCCTTCTACTACTGATTAATTATATATTTTGATTAAATTAACCATTAAATGCTAATTGAATAATTTTTAAAAATTTAACAACTATAAAATCTTAAGTAATAAAATTAAAATATTAATTCAATAAAATACTTAATATAACCTTATTAAAATTGAGCCCATCTGTTTCTTATGCCTGTCATTTGGTAATAGAGGAAATTAATTGAGCATAATTCATTCGTCATAATGCTGTGATAATTATTACATATAATTTAAATTTATTTTAATTAACCTTAAAATTAATTTTAATCTTCAGATTAAAATTTATCCATTTAGCTTAAAATCATTTCAAATAAGTGGGAGTGTATATACTATTATTTCTTTTTTAAAAATTATTTTCTCTTTTCTTTTTTTAATATAATTTTTTTACTTTATTTTAAAATCAAATTTTCATAACCAAAGCTTATAAGGGAGTGTATATGAAAATACATTTTTGTGAACAGCTCTAGAAAACAAGGGCAGTGGGGGATGGCTTTTTGTTATTAGTATTATATTCTGTAAATGTAAACAAAGATAAATATAGGATTATTAAAATCCATTCCTTTTTAATTTACATTTGCTTAATATACATTAGATGGTTTCTATTTATCACTGATACCTTCTAGACAATTTTTAAGCTGAAATTTTCTGGTTTGTTTGCATTACTTATAATTGACTTTTACTGCCAACTAAGAAAGGTGTGATTTTTGTCCCCCTATTTTAATACCCTTAATTTAAAGAATCATTATTATATCTCTGTATGCCATTTTCAATTTATAACCATTTTGTTTTTAGTAAAACAGAACCAATTGCTGGTTTTAAAAAAAGGACTCAATATATTTCCATATAATTTCATGCTTAATTTCATTTGTGATTCCCAGCCCCCTTCATATAAAAATAAAGATAACACCATTAAAATTCTATAGCTTAATTCCATTTTTTAGCTACGTTGTTTGCTTGCATCCTTTAGTCATTAGTCAAGGGGAAAGAAAATGAGATGGATTCACAGTGCTTATTTCCAGTTAGCTAAAAAAAAAAAAGCCTAAGGTTACCAATAAGTATCTCTGTCTAATATGAGAACAAATAACTACTTAAGCTTCTGCAGCAACTAATGATGTTCCAATAACCGCCCCCCTGCTGAATCTAACAATTACTTAAAAATTGGTATAGTCAGTAAACAAAATAAGATGAATGGAATGGATTGAAGATGCAACTAATGATGCATACTAGTTTTTTCAAGCAGGAACTAAATTTAATTGTTTTTAAACCCTTAGAGAAATTATCATAATAATTTCATACTTTGACTAAAACTTTTAACCACATCCAGAATTCAAGTTTTTGAAACAAGAGGCAAAGTATAAAAATAAAATGTTTTGCATCTATTATCATTTTATGTGACATTAAGCAAAATAAACATAGGAAAAAGAAAAAAAGACCAATTATGTTTTTTTTTTAATTAGAATAATAAGTACAATGTAAACCAAAGATCATTTAAGTGTTGAAAACCTGTAGGATCTTCAGTAAGTAATGTTGAGAATTATTTATGTTTTGGGGCAAACTGTCTGTAACTGAGGTTGTTTAATGCCATGTTAGTATATTTTATCATTTCAGAATATTTTGTTATACAGAAATTATATCATTTTTTAATAGTTCACTATTATAAATTATAACCAGGATGCAGAATCTTCCAGAACATTCAAAATATTTTCCCCAATTATATTTTGTGTTTAGCAAGCAATGTCATTATGGCAAGGGAATTGCAAGAAATTAAATAAAATGATCCTATCTATTTGGAATGGAAATTTTAAAAAAACATAATTAATCTAGATATTTTAGATAACTATAATTTATATACTTTATAAGGAGTGCTCTAATTTCCAAAGGGTGTAAGTATATACTTGAAGAGATAATAAAATTCATGATCCATCTCAAGGAAATGAAACTGATCAAGGAAAAAAGTCAGAGTTGAGAAATGGAGAAGCCAGCATAAAAATCAAAAGAGAAAAAGAAGAATAGAAAAAACAAAAAAATATTGTAAGAAGAAAGATAGAACAAGATTTATACAGTTTGATTGAACAATTATAAAGTACGTGCACTATGTTAGAATCAAGATATTAAATTACGAAGTCTCCATTTTTACTTTGCTGTGACATGCCAATATGAAGTTTAACATTTATTAGTTATCAAAATATTTTAATGTGTTTTAAGATCCAGATTATTCTGTCATGAGGCCAGTCCAATCTCATTCAGCATCTTTGTTTTATTTTTAATTATTTTAGTGATTTTTAAAATCTTATTCCTTAAAAGCAAACATTTTGCTTGAGGTGATGTTATAGAGAAACCTGCTTAGTTTGAATTATTTGTTTTAACTAGTCTCTTTAGTAGTATAATTCTTCCCATAAAAACACAAATATGACCCTGTATTTTGTTTTATTAGTGAACACAAATAAATATGCTGTTGGAAAGAGGTATTAGAGGAATTATGTTGTTGTTTTTTAGTAGAAATAAACAGGTAAAGAAAATAGGCTGTTAACATTTTACTCTTTGGACAAATCATTCCATAAACCTATTTTAGCCAAGTTGTATCACACAGCCAATTTTAGCAATGAATAGGCATCTGTTGAAATTTATTACTTGGTTCTGACATGATTTAGCTATAAATCTGTGTAAACAAATGTATGTCTGGGCATATAAGAGAAACAGTCTCAATAAATTATTTTTTTTACCATGTGACTGCATACCTGCAATATGCAAATGTTGACCTTAGATCAATACCCAATGAACAACACTTCCTTCAGACATTTTACTATTGGACTGATTCATACTGCAGCACTTTTTTTTATCTTGGGAAATGTATTTATTGGAAGAGAAAACTCAAAAGGTTTCTGGTCAGCTGAAAACGTATCATGGGCAAAAAAGACAAGAACAAGTCTCTTCTTACATAGTAAAATTGTGTTTATATATTACCAATAATGGATGTATCTTTGCATGACAATAAAACAGGTGACAACAGTAATTCATGGGTTTCAGAGAAAAAGACTGGTTGCAAAATGATGCTTTGAAAGTAAAATACAAGTTTCACAAGAAAGAAATGATACAGTCTAGTTTAAAATTACTATCCCCAAAATGAGAAATGAACATTTTCATTTGGAATCATTGAACTGATAAAAATGCAAAAAAATCAGTTTCTTAATTTTATAGGCCAGATAACAAATGAAATACGTGGTCATACTTTCAGTGTTGAAAGTGTGACTTTACGTTATTTTGCCACTTTCTTATCACTTCTTTTAAATGACTTACCAGTTTTCCTTATTTTATCTCCAAATTTGTGAACATAAGACTATTTGTGTCTTCCCTTTACTTTTTAACATTTTGAATGATTTTACTTTATTAATCCATGATCCCAGCTGCTCAGCTCAAAGCAAGGTTATTATTATTATTTTTATTTTTTGCTTTTTACTTTCTGGATCAAATTAAAAATAAGATAATGATGTTTCTTTTGGAAATATTTCCAACGCTGTGCATGTGTGTGTATACTTCAATATTTTACACTTTTCCTTTGGCTTTCGTATTTCCTGCATATTAAATAGACTGGTAGGAAAGCATGTTGGGAAAGAAGCCCAATCACCAACATAGCACACGGCCAAAATATAATTATTACTTACGCTGCTGCTTCCACTTCTACTTCTTTTAGATTCCTCTTTTCATTTAAATAATTAAAATGCATTTACTTAAATATGCTTTTTTTAATTGATGTGTGCCATAAGTTTTAATGATGGTGGGCATTTGGATGGGGCTTGATAGATTTTAAAGAGTTTGCATATTTGTCACCGAATTTTGATTTCTAACATTACAACTTGCATGAACAGACACTATTATTTCATTTAAATATATGGAAACTGAGACTCTGGAAAATTAGGCCATGTTTTCAAGGAATCTTGGCTACTAATCGACGCTGGAATCTAAACTCCAGGGTTCTTTTCTCTATAAATGTTTGTCTGTATAAATGTTTTTAGACTAAAGCAATTTCAGCCGTAAAATGTATTGCTGATAGATTGATGTATTTAATCCAAACCCTGTCCACAAAAATAAAATAAAGTTGTAGTGACTTCTGATGTTTTATGTATATTTATTTAAATGCTACTACACTATAGTGAGATTCAGTTTCTTGGCTACATAGCACTAGATTTGGAGCATAGCTGTGTAATTTATTAGCTAAATAGCTAGATATTATAGCCAATCTCTGTAAGCTTCAATTTCCTCTTTGTTAACTAGGAACAATAATTCTTGTCTTGCAATAGTGCTGAGTAGATTAGAAATACTTTAGCATCTAAAGTTCCCAGCAATACTGGCACACACTTGCCCTCAATGAGGTAACTAGTATTATTTTAATAATTTTACATCCAAAAGTATTACATATATTTCATTTTTTAAAAACATAATGCTAATATTATGTCAATAATGTTGTTATAGATATTAAAAAATGAATGGAACAGAATATGCATGTTGTTTAAAAGCAGAAATCTCTGAAGGATTAACATAAATTTCATATTCTGTATTAGCCACTTCAGAAATAGGATATTTGGTATAAATTCAAATTTATTTCATAATCAAGAAAAATCGTATTTTAAAACCAATTCTATGAGAGAATCATGAGGATAAACTTCAGTGGGAAGAAGCAAAAGACAATGCTGTATGCATTTTTAGCAGAGTCACAGTTAATTTACTCTGAACTTAATTTAAGGGTAATTTGCCTGGTGATTAGCTCGAAGTGACCCATCATTTGTGACCCTATTGCATTCTTCTGTTCTCTTATCCCTCCCTGTAGTAATTCTAGGAGGCATATTCCAATTTGTAGTCCTCCCCTCTCTCCCACAATTAGATGAAAATGAAAGAATGTACCTCTGTTTCTGAAGAACAAAGCCACTCAGTGTATTAGAACAGAAGCTATAAAGTGGCTGAAAAGTACCCACATATTAAGATTAAACAGAGATTGTTAGAAATGATGAGAAATTAAAGCAAAGTAAAACCACAGCATAAAACAGTCAACAACAAGATTAGTCCTTCCCTAGGACATCCTAAGGAAGCTCAAGCTTGGAGTAACAAATCATAATTTTATAAAGAAGTCATGGGGCACTACCATACTAATTAATTAAAGACAAGGATTTGAATCATTAGGGGAGGTCAGTCTCATAAAAACAAAAGCAAAGACAATGAACAAAAAATGTATCTGACCATGACTTTAGTCCAATTCAATCAGAATCTTTCTAGGTAGGGCTGATAAATGGTTTATTTGAGTTTTTAATTCAAAGTCTCTAGTTCCTCTTAGTCAAAAATAATACTGAGAAGCAAGTATCTGGGTACTAAGTATACTAACTGCTACTGGGATATTGCTTTCACCATACCTCTCATTTGACACAAGTAAGGAATGTTAGTATGCATACATACTCTGTAACCACACATAGATATTTTTCTATTTCAACCTGTATAAATATATTAAAAGCATGAGTTCAACCCAATCTTCCTAATTGCCATTCAACAGCACAGAAGTGATTCCATTTTTTTTTCCTTTCCTTATTCGTAACTTCCTTCTATGAGAGAAAGAATATTTGCTACAATGATCCTCAAAAATTTTTATTTGATCAGCCCTCCTGTATTTAACAAATCTCCTATATCCGCCACTTCTCTCTCAGGAGACTTCATCTACCTGCCCAGGATCTGACAGCTCATACCAGATTAGCTTTACATAGATGCTCCCCTGATTCTGCTCTCATCTGACCCTCATACTGGGCCACTCCATTACAGCTACACACACTGTATGCTTTTCTGACTGGCTGCCTACCCTAGTCCAACTCCCTGTACATGAACTCTCCTTATCTCAATCAGTTTCTGACACTGTACATCAGGCTGCCATCTCTAAGGATGCCTACTTATTCTGGTTTAGTTCTGCAACCTCGTTCTGTGCAACGGAGGCTCTTTCAACCCTGAAAGTGGATGTATAGCTTAATCTGCCCCAGTAGGTTTAAAACTGAATTGTTCAGGAAAAGAAGGAAAAGAAAAGAGAAGAGGAATGAAAGGGGTATGAAATTATATTTATTCAGACAACATGATTATGTATATAGAAAACCCTAAGCAATCTATTAATAAAAACCAAAAAACTTCTGGAGATGCTAATTAATCAAGGTCACAGTACACAGAGTCAAAATACAAAATAATTTGTATTTTTATATACCAGCAGCACATACTTGGAAAATGTACTCTAAAATGCCATGCCTTTTACAATAGCATTAAAACATAAAACACTTAGGATAATTCTGATATGATATATGTAAAATGTCTACCCTAAATTCTAAAAAAATTGGGAGAAATTAGAGAAGTTCTAAATAGATGCAAAGATGTAACATGTTCATAGATTAAAACACTGAATGTTAAGTTGTGTTATGGACTGAATGTTTGTGTTCCCTGCAAAATGCATATGTTGAAATCCCAAATCCCAACATGACTAGATTTGTAGATGGGGCCTCTTAAAGTTAAATGAGGCCATAAGAGTGGAGCCCCGATGCTGCAGAATTAGTATCCTTATAAGAAACATAATCTCTCTCTCTGTCTCTCTCTATCTCTTTCTCTATCTCGCCACGCACACACAAGGAGGAAAGGACATGTGAGGACATAGAAAGACGGCAGCCACTTGCAAGTCAGGAACAAAGTACTCACCAGAAACAACCTTGGTGCACCTTGACCTGGAACGACTAGTCAGTCTCCAGAACAATGAGAAAACAAATTTCTATTGTTTAAGTGACCCAGTCTGTGGTATTTTCTTGTGGCAGCCCGAGTAGACTAATATAAAGTGTTAGTTTTCTCCAACTTGATTTATAGATCCAATAAAATTCAAATAATATCCTAGTATGCTTTAAATATATTTTTGGTAAAGGTAAATTTATATGGAAATTAAAAGGACAAAGAATTATCAAAAAAATATTTGGAAAAAAAAACACAATTTGTATAATGACTTGATTTTAAAACTTACTTTTAAACTACAGTAATCAATATAATGTGATATTGTAAAACAATATATAAATAGATCAAAGGAATAGAATATGTCATTAATAATTAGACTCCAGTATATATAATCAATCAACATTTGATCAAGAAATGACAGCATTTCAGTGGGGACAGGTAAGGTTTTTTTTTTCACAAATTTCGTCAGAATAACTGGTTCCCTATATGGAAAAAAACAAACAAGCAAAAAAAAACCCCATTTATATTCATATATTGTTACACTATATACTAGAATGTATCCAAGGTCTAGATGAAAAATCTAAAACTATATATTTTCTACACATAAATATAGAAGAAGAATAACTTCATGATCTTAAGGTAATCAAAGATTCATTAGACAGGACCCAAAAAAGCACTAACCATAAAAGAAAAAATTATAAAATAGACTTCATCAATATTAAAACATTCTCCTCAACATAAGGAAAATGTATGGGCCAGCCAGAGAGTGGGAGCAAAATCACTTACAAGAACTATATATATCTGACAAATATCTTATGTCCAGAATATATAAAGTCCTATCACTCAATTATAAAAACCTAACAACCTAGCAAAATATTTGTGCAAACTTCAAAAAAACATTGCATAAAGCCATATATACAAATATCCATTAAGCCATTTTATTAAGCCATATTGAGGATGCTCAACATCCTTAGTAATCAGGGAAATGCAAAAAAAAAAAAAATACATTATAATAACATGATGTGCCTTTTTTAATTACTCAACTTAAAGACACTAACAACACTAATGTTATTCAGGCCATTGAGCAATAGGAGCTTTCCTACATTAATGGTGATAGTGTAAAATTTTAAATACATCCACTTCAGAAAATTGCAATTTTCTCATTGAGTTAACCATATACTTAGCCCATGACCCAGACATATTTTGGGGAAAAATAAAAATATATCTACACAAAAGGAGTCAAAATGCCCACCCACAGGAAATGGGATAAATAAATTGTGGTATATACAAATTGTGGAAGAACACTCAGGAATGAACCACTGATTGATGCAATACTGTCCAAAGTCCTCAAAAAATATATTGAGAAAAAGAAGCCAAAAGAGTACGGCTTTCTAAGCCCATTTATATAAAATTCTAAAGAAAGGAATACTAATTTCTTTTGAAAGAAATTAGAAAAGTGGTGGCCTGTTGGATTAGGGGATCAACTGGGAAGAGGTACAGAGAAATTTCAGGGTAATGGAAATTATATCTTCATGTGATTGACAAGGTATATGCATTTGTCAAAACTCATCAAACTACACTTAAAATCAGTGTATTTTTCTCTATTAAATTATGGTTCAAAAATTTGAAGTTCTTTTCATAGGGAGACTTATTGAAAAAATTTAAATAAGCCAACAATAAGTCACCTTCCTATAGCTATGTATTTTTTTCTTTCTTTTCATTTTGTCGGTGTTGATATAGAATTACACACTATAACAATGTCTCAAATTTAACCTCACCCTGATATTCCATTTTTAATCTTGAAAAAATCAGGAACCCAGGAAATTAAATGATTTCCCTATAATTGTGTAGAGAGTTAGTAGCAGAACGTGGAATTCAATACAAGTCTCATGATCTACTCTCCAGAAAAATATCTACAAGACAATTTGCTTTGTTTAGTTTTAAGGTTTTAGTATAAGCAACTTTAAAACTTTTTTTAAGATCTGTTATAAAAAATAAACCAAAAATATAGAATAGAAACCAAATGGAAAACATTAATATACTGAATATATTACTTCCATAAAGAAATCCGAAGAACGGGCCCCACTTGTACTCGCCATCAAATTGGTATTGACTGACTGACACTATGGTGCTTAAATGGTGGTAATGTTCACTGGGGATTTTGGAGGTGGAGGGTGGACCCACATCCGGGGGATGTAGTGAGCATTGTGAAGGGGAGGGGCATGCTTGAAGTGTATTTGGGGATTGGTATTAGGGGTCTCGATGGGGGGTGGGAAATCCTCTAAAACTGATTTATGTGAATAGCTGTACAACTTGGTAAATTTACTAATAGCCATCTAATTGTACACTTAAAATGGAGTAAAGACATAATATGTAAATTACAATTAAAAAATAAAACAATGAATAAACATCCCCACGATACTTTATTGTGAAAAATATACATAAAATTTACTATTTTATCAATTTTCAAATGCACAATTTGGTGACAGTAAGCACATTCACAATGTCATGCAATTATCACAAAAAAAAAAGAAGATCTGTTCTCAATAATATAGATGGGCATCATCCAATTTGATGAGGACTTGAACAGAACAAAAAGGCAGAGGGAAGGCCAATTTGTGCTCTCTTTGCTTGAGCTGAGACATCCATCTTGTCCTGCCTAAAGATATTGGCACTCAACAGAAGAAACAGTCTTGGGATTTTGGACTCAGACCCAGGCTTACACCATGAACCCTCATTTTTCAAAGCCTTTGGACTTGGACTGACTTACACTACCAGCTTTCCTGGTTCTCCAGCTTACAGATAGCAGATCATGAGATTTTTTGGCCTCCATAACCACGTGAGTCAATTCCTATAATAAATCTTCTCTCTTGTATATATCTACACCTATCACAATAAAAGAAATATATATATATCTCCTATGGTTTCTATTTCTCTGTAAAACTAATATGTTTCTCTTATTTTCCAACAGTAGTAATAATCATGAATTGTCCTAAAAGATATATTTTAGGTCAATAATATATTGTCATTAACAGAGTAAGCTGTTTAAATCAAAGCAAAAAAAATTCACTATTTACAACAGTTGGTTGGAAGCAGTATTATCGGGGACATCACGAAACGTTGGCATTCTGCGTTAGCATTATCAAAAACCAACACAGTATTTAAAGAATAAATTTCCTGAAGCTTTAACAGCCTACAATTTTTATTCTCAATCTAGTTTTAATCAGTTTATTTCCACTTTCCACTTTCTAATAATTTGAAATCATCCCTTCCTTCATTCATTTTCTACCCCTCCCCACACACACACAACTTTTTTTCTTCCATTGGGGTATATTTTGGGTAAGAAATTGGAACCAATTCTGGTTAGTCTAAGTCAAAACATAAACTTATTAATGAGATACTAGGATAACTGACAGAATTCAAGAAAAATCTGAAAACATAATACTCAAGATGGGTAAGAAAAAGGGCAACTATGAAGATCTCAAAAGCAGGAGTTCATGGGTTCTATTGGTGAGCAATGCCATTTATTTGACTCAGTTCCCAAAAATTCTAGCCTCTGTATGTCTCAATTCTAAATTTTATATTTTTTGAGAGAAAGAAACTGATTGACCAAGGTTAGATCAGATATACCCTCCTAGACAAGTCAGTTACACCCAGAAAGCCAAGGTCACTGTATAGATGTGATCGCTGGGTGCCCGCTGCATGTGCTGAAAATTATTTCAGGTGACAGGCAATTCTTCTGAGATGGACAGTGATCATACAAGGTGTCTACTATAGACAGCACCATGCACTTAACCACCTTTGCTCATTTATTTGTTTTAAATTGATATAATTTTCTTAACTTTTATGACTTTTTTCATTATTAAGGATCATTCATAGGTTTTTCTGACAAACAAGAAGGTTATAAATGAGTAAAAGAAAATAGCTAAAATCAATAGCTAAAAAACAATCATATTCATTTGTGACAACCCAAATCTGGCGTGTTTCTAGAATTAGGCTAACAGTAAAATTAAACAAAGATCAGAGAAAACAAATTATCTTTGGTTGAAATAAACATAATTCAAAGTGATAAACTCCAACAAAGAAATGGTAATAAAAATTTAAAGCGCCATTTATATTATTTATAAATAAAAGAAAGTCAACAATTGTGGATTAATAAAATGACAAATTCCCAGAATTAGAAGAGCAGATTGAATAATTTGAATTAGTTTGGCTTATGTGTGATTTTGGATTGTGTTATTTTCATAGCCCTGAATCTATGTTCACCAAAACAATTTTAAGATCACTGGATTAGTTTCAAAGTATTTGTGTCTACCCAGAAAATGGTATCACCTTGATAGAACAAAGTCAAGTCCCTACTGGCTCTCTCGCCATCACCACTTCCACATAAATGTAAATATTGGTGTTAATCTAAAACAATAATTCCTCTCCTATAAATTTGGTTACTGTGAGACCACACTTGGACTAGATCAACTCTTGAGACCATATAATTTAGACTTTAAAAGTTAAGCATTATTATTTTGAAAGCACAAAGGCAAACAGAAATTTAGGGATAAACGAGGTAAAACACGCAAGATAAAATGCTCTGGATCACTAAGATGTAAGAAAAAAGAAGACAAGAACATGTGCACATGACTTAATGGAAATAAGCTGTGTTGTGTGTGCTCTGAGATGAGTTAAACTAGTAAAATGAAAATATTGGGATAGAGTGTTTTTTAAAATTTCAGTATTTTACTAATTTCTTCATTCTTTCATTAGATAGATAGATATGGATAGATAAATAAATATGGATAGATATGGGTAGATAGATTATCTATCCTTCCACAGAACTGGTTCACTTTAACTTCACAGCTTAGTCTGTTTTATGCCACTATAACATAACACAGCTGACTGAGCAATTTGTAATAAGCAGAAATTTATTTGTCTCAAGGTTCTGGAAGCTGGGTAGTCCAAGACTGTGGTGCTGGCATCTGGTGAGGATCTTCATGCTGCATCATTCTACGGTAGAAAGCTGAACAAGAGAAGGTAAGAACAAAAGATCAAATTTACAGCTTCAAGCCCTTTTATAATCAGCATTAATCTATTAATGAGGGTGGAGGCCCCATGACCTAAATACCTCCCATTAGGCTCCACCTCCCGACATTGTTGCATTGAGGATTAACTTCCCAATGTGTGAACTTTGGAGGACACACTCAAACCATAGCAATTGCTGAGACCAAGAAAGTCCAGCACAGGTTAAGTCTCTGGAAGGAGTAACAATTCAGAGCCTCCCCACACAAGTCTTTCATGTGAATAGCTTATTTTTTATAAATGATAAAGGGGCAGGGTGCAGTGTAATCCCACCACTTTGGGAGGCCAAAGCAGGAGGATCATTTGAGGCTAGGAGTTCAAGACCAGCCTAGACAACATAATGAGACTCCATCTCTACAAAAATAAGAGAAATTAGCCAAGTGTAGTAGCACATTCCTATAGTCCCAGCTACTAAGGAGGCTCAGGCAGGAGGATTTCTTGAGCCCAGGACTTGGAGGCAGCCGTGAGCTATATGATCACACCACTGCACTCTAGCCTAGGCAACACAGTGAGACCTTGTCTCTGAAAAATAAGTAAATGAGATAGAAAGAAAGTAAATTTTTGAGACCAAACTGAAAGTTTCTATCTTAAATTTCAGTTCTGTAGGAAGAAAGACACCAAAGGAACAATGCTGATCTCAGAGATTTTCAAATTAATCATCTCAAACTGAATTTTTATAATTGGCATTTATATTCTGTCTTTCAAAAGTAAATTCATAACTTAATCTGGCTTGATTTCAAGTTCAGAAATGTCGGTTATATCACCTAAACTCATGAGCCTGGGCTAAAGTGAAACATTGTAATTTAAAGCCTAATCCTTTGTACTAAGTAGGTAGTTCCCAAAAGGCTCTCCACGGCCAGTGAGGTTTTGATGAAGTTTTCACTAGTCTAAAGCAAAATGAAAAAAGGGCAATGCAGCAAGTTTTTCATAGAGCTAAACTTAGTTCATTTTTATTGTTATAAGTAACACTTATGTTATAATTAATTTTGCCATAATATATCATTATTATTCACTAAATAATAATAGTATACACTAAATAGTAAACACTATATAGTATATACAGTTAAGATACAACTCTAAATTGTCTACTAATGAAAAAATTAGTAAGATAATTCTACTAGTCTGAGTTCGGCATAAAGGTAGAAGCCATACCAGCCATTTAGACAGAGAAAATGTAATACAAAGAACTGAAAACTGGAAAAATAAAAGAAAACTCTAAGATACCATAGAAACAGCAAATGCAGGAAGCACCTACCACCCCTAGAGTTGGGGAAGAGGTTGTTAAAACTTAGAAATGTAGAGAAAGGACCCCATGGGGACCCAAACCTCTGAAGAGGTGATGCCTCTTGCCTGGTGCTTATGTTAGGGACCAAAGGAGGTTGGTTGCACATGGTAAAACTTTGTCTGCAAGTGTTGGAAAATCTGCATACCAGTTTCAGATAACCTTTAGGAGAAAATTGTAGCTTCCTGGTGAAAAAGTGTTGCTGGACTGATAATCACAGGAACAGAAAGCAGGAAGTAAGCTGGAAGCCCACAGGAAGGAACAAGTCCCCTTTTCCTCCTCCAGCCTTCTAGTCTCCCTCCTACACCCTCCACTGGCACAGCTAAATAGGAAGCAGCTGACAAAGTTGAAATGGGGTCTGCAGAGTCCCAGCCCCAGTATCACAGGAACAACTATAAAAGGACTTAAGAATTTAAGAACTGGTCTGGGCATGGTGGCTCACGCCTGTAATACCAGCACTCTGGGAGGCCGAGGTGGGAGGATCGTTTGAGCTTAGGAGTTTGAGATCAGCCTGAGCAAGAGGGAGATCCCGTCTCTACTAAAAATAGAAAAAAATTAGCTGGACAACTAAAAATATATAGAAAAAATTAGCCAGGCATCATGGCACATGGCTGTAGTCCCAGCTACTTGGGAGGCTGAGGCAGAAGGATCGCTTGAGCCCAGGAGTTTGAGGTTGCTCTAGCCTGGGCAACAGAGTGAAACTTTGTCTAAAAAAAAAAAAAAAAAAAGAATTCAAGAACTTATTTACTCAACAATGTTGGTCTTTCTTTTTCAATTAAAATTTTATTTATCTATAAAATAATATTGACATCATTTGCAGAAACTTTATGGGGATTTCAGTTCTCATCTTATTTTTAATGTGATTAATAAGAATAAAGACATCTGGAACACTTTTCCCTCTTCAAAATACTCTTAATTACAGAGTCTCATTTGATTCCCACATAGAAGATGATTGGAAATATTCCTAGGTTTCTTTGTTGAAAATTCTACTTAGAAAACAGGGCAACCAATAAGGAAATTGCTATTCTGAACCTAACTCTATCACACAAAGAGAGACTAATTAGAGGTGAAGAGACAGAGACCCTGAGAAAAAGCAAACATTCCATCTCTTCTTGCCTTTGGATCCATATAGCCAGAAAGGGAAATGCTGGGCTACTCTCCAGGAGCCACACCATAAATTCCAGAATATTTTTTTAATATCCTTCAACAATGCCCTCTCCTTTGAAACTTCAACAACTACATATAAACACTGTTCTTTTCTCATCCTGATCACTGTCATTACCAATCTCCAAATCACTCCCAAACATTCAGTAAGACTCCAGGCATCTGGTGGAGTGATGTTAGCAAGATAGCCAACTAGAATTATCTGGCACTCATCCCCCTCCCACGCCCCTGACAAAAAAGAACCAAAACAATGAATAACAACTATATTCAAATGAGAATCAAAATGTTTAGCCTTGCCAATTAAATCAGAATCTCGGGGGGCCAGGACATGAATTTTTTAAAGCTCTCCAGGTACAAATAATGTTCAGTTAGACTGAGAACTGCTGCTCTATGTAGATAAACTTAAAATCTATGCTTCTAGTTCTGACTTCTCTTCTGATCCCTTGTTCCACATTTCTAAATTTATTGGACATTTTTCTCTTGGATCCCACCAGTAATTTCACTTGAAAATCCAAAATTGAACTCATTTCTTTCCCATGTATTAATATATATATTCTTCTTTTCCTTCTATACTTTTATTAATGGAAACCGCTTTCTCATGACCCAGGAGGGAAACCTCAGAATAATCTGACTCTTCTCTCTTCTTTGCTATTGACATCCAATTAGTTGTTAAGAACTACTTAGTCCAGCTATCCTTATTATAACCCTCATACCCAGTTCCTCTCAGTCCCTTTGTCACCAAGTTAGAGCAATCCTTTGCAACATCTCAGCAGTCCTATTATATCAGCCACCAATCTAATTTGATCTCTAGTCTTCCAACTCCAGATCATCCAAAAGATGCTAGTATCATCTTCATACCACAGAGTCCTCATGTGGCCACTCTGCTCAAGGACCTTCACGGCTCCCAACCATCTACAAAAGGAAATCCAAATGACTTAGTCTGGCATTCAAGGCCTTTCCAGTCATATTTTCCTCTGCTCCATTTTATTTGCTGTTCATTCTAACCAAACTGAAACACTTGGCAATTTGTCCACACAGGCGTTGGGATTTCCTACTTCCATGACTATGGACTACCTTTTCTCCCTTTTCTGAATGTTCAAAACCATTTATCCTTCAACATCTAGTTTAAGTTAGAATCCTTCCTGAATTATCTCAGGCATAGTATAAATAAATCTCTCCCACAACTAATTCCAAAAGGATTTTATACTTTCTTATGACATTCATTTCCTATGTATATAATAATTACACATATGCTTTATCTCTAATAGACCAATGCTATCTTTGTATATAAGATTTATGTATGATCTTAGCACAGTGTCTTGATGATATTCAAATATTTCTTTTAATTAGTGAAGAAACTAGGAGAAGCAGTATAGCATAACTGTTAAGAGATCAGATTTAATTAATTACTTAATTTTTTAGAGACAGGATTTTGATCTGTCGCCCAGGCTGGAGTGCAGTGGCATGATCATAACTCACTGCAGCCTTGAACTCCTGGGCTTAAGCAATCCTCCTGCCAGCCTCCCGAGTAGCTAGGATTAAAGGTGCACACCACCACACCTGACAAATTTTTTAAAGTTTTTTTGTCAATACAGGGTCTTGCTATATTGCCCAGGCTGGTCTCAAACTCCTGGCCTCAAGCACTCCTCCCACCTTGGCCTCCCAAAGTGCTGGGATTACAGGCGTGAGCCACCAAATCCAGCCAAAATCAGATTTTAGACTTCAGAGTCAAACATAGTTTGGTTCAAATCTCAACTTCACCATGTTCTTGTTCTGTGACCTGACTTTGAGCAAATAACTTTTCCTAGCAAGAGATTTCATCTATGAAAGTAGCTATGATAGCAGTATGAAACTAATAGGACCTAAGTACCTATCTGGGTAGTTACAAGACTTAGATGATTCGTATAAAGAGATAATCACCATGACTCACATATAAGTTCTTAAATGTTACGTATTTGTAGCAGACACTGTTCACTCAGCATGCATTCTAACTCTTTCTAATATAATGAGACTAGAAAGCTAAAAATTATTTCCCAATCCCTTGCACCTAGGGTTCTAGATTTTATTTAAGTTCCTACAATCAGATGTTAAACTTGGATTTGGCATCCATTTCTGTTGGCATGGCTTAGAACTGCAGTGGCATAGCCTGGAACAGCTGCTGTAGCACAGGTTTCCTAACTAAGTAGGTTATTTTCTGCTCATAGCAGAGGCTCTGGAGCTTCCTGCTTGTGGCAAAGGCATAATTCCTTGACAGCCAGTGTGGCTTTGGGAACCATTCCTGGAAGCTCAACCTAGAGTCTGTAAGCCATTTAATACTCTGTGATAATCTCTTTCTGCTTAAACTAGCTAGAGTTTTATTTTCCACAACTGAACACTGACCAAAATATTACTGTTATTATTTCTTCTGGAGAAAACTTCAAGCTGGGAAGAGAAAGATTTGTGACTAGGATGGAAATCCAGAGGCAGATTTCACCCAGCATATTTGACTTGAAGTTATTGCAGGCAATAATCACACTCGTAAAGAATGATACACACTCTTTGTAATGGGCTTCAGTGAGCATTCAGGGTGCTGAAATTTGGTGTAGCATTTAAATATATATATCTGAGTTTCTTGACTGTACTTTAGGAAAACATCATGCCACTGCTTTGCAATATATTCCTTCCTATAAACATATCAGTGTTTTTCCATATAAACATTTTCAAGGAATAGTAACTACTCATTGTATGCACCTGCAGGGCCTGGAAAAGTCAAGCACTGGGTTTGAACTCCAATAGGAAGCATAAAAGAACTCAGAATGTAGGCCTCTTTTCTGCTAGGACCTTGGCACTGTTCTGTCTGAATTTATCTGCTCTTTTTTCTCTCTTCACCTCTGTGCCTTTGCGAAGCTCTCAGCATCATACCCTCTACCTTTAACCCTACTTCAAGCAGTGAATGATGAACACCTGAGAAATCTGTGTGCCACTCTCCATGGCTTTGACTTCTACAATCTCACTATTATTTTCTAGGTGAAAGAACAATAGCCATAAAATAGATCCAGTAAATTTTTGTGGCAGAGCGTCTGGCAGCAACAAATATTTATTGAGTGCCAAAAGTATAAAGGAATCCAGGTAGTTGAGATACACATCAAAAAAATAGACCTATTTCCTGATCTTACCTCACAGGCACTGGCTATTTCACTTCTGAGTGTTTCTGCTTCCTTGTAATGGCACTGAGATCAAACTAGAACAATAACAAAAAGCACAGATGCAGACCTTAATTTGCGTTTCTGTACCTATAAAACAAAACCCACCTGAAATCCCTTTTACTGTAATACATAATTTCCTCCCTCCCCCCATCCTTAGAGTTTACTCAGACCTGGAAAAGTCTGGAATTTAGTGTGCACAAAAACTAACAAAATAAATCTTCTATGGAAATTTTTAATATCTTGATAAGGGTTTGGGTAACCCAGACATATACACTTGTCAAAATTTATCTAGTGGTACACTTAAGATTTGGATTTCACTGTATGTAAATTTTACATCAAAAAAAAAAAAAGGAACTGAAAACAAATATTAAACTCCAGTTAATTGTGTGCATGCTAAAATGCCTAGAGTGAAGTATACTAATGCCTACGACTTACTGTGAAATGCATCACAAAATAAGATGGATGGGTAGATGATAAGGCAAATATAATACAACATTAACAACAGTAGAAACTAGCTCATAGATTCTATCAACAATTCTTCCAATTTTTCTTTATTTTGAAAATTGTCATAATAAAAGGTTAGGGGATGGGGGAAAGTCCCCTATAGCAAATCAATCACAATTTGCAAATTGGTACTAATCCTAGGACCACACTGAGTCACACAAAGAACCCTGCTATAGTTTCAATGTGTCCCCCAAAGGTCATGTTACAGTTCTGTCCATGGCTGGACTTTAAAGTGTTTCCCCACTTCTTGGGTTTTGGGCTTTGAAGAATCACAAGCCTTGGCCCACACAACAGAGAGAGATGGCAGACACTCAGCGAGTATGCATGAAGAATTTATTGTAAGGAAAGTTTAAGGGTACAAAGCAAAAGTACATTTCCTAAGGGGAAATGAGTCTGTCTCTACAAATGGAGAAGACCCTGTCTTCTTCTATGTTTTCCCTTTTATATGCTAGTAGTACATATTGGTGTAAAGGTCAGTTATAATTATTTATGACTATATGTCACAGATTTGGGGGTCTGGATTTTTCCAGGTATGGGCATAACTCAAAGGTTATGTTCCAGACATTCCTTTCTCCTATACATGTGATGGGGAAAATCACCGTTTGTGGTGTTTTTCTATTTTCTGATTGGTGGTCCCTGTACCATGGTCTAATTACCCCATTCTTAAAGACTGAAATAACTGTTTTCCCTGGTTATTTTTCTGTAACTATTTCCTTCTTATTGTTTTTCTTTAACTGTTTCCTCCTTCTTGTTTTTTTGCTCCTATCATTCCATTATTTGTTTTTCTGTCCCTAACATTCAGTGTTAGTTTAATTGCTAATGCAACAGCGTGGGGAGGTAGGATCTTTAAGAGGTGATTTGGTCATGAGGGCTTTGCTCTCATGAATGAATTAATGCTGTGACTGCAGGAGTGGGTTAGTTATCAAGGGAGTGGGTTCCTGATAAAAGGATGAGTTTGGCCCCCTTTCCCCTCTTGGCTATATTCTCTTGCCAGGTGATGATGCTTTTTGCCATGTTATAACTGCAAGAAGGTCCTCACCAGAAGCAGCCCCACAATTTTGGGCTTCCAGATCTGTGAGCCAAATAAACTTCCATTCTTTATAAATTATTCATTCTGTAATATTCTGTTATAGCAGCACAAAATGGACTGAGACAAACCCTAGGGGAAAACAAAAATAAAAACAACAACAGCAAATAAGGCAAATACTGATGGTCAGATCATGGAAGAAGCTGGGATTTTCTGTTCATACAGAGGGTATCACTCTGCTTAGGAAAAACTTGCAGCCATTAGGATATTTTTAATTTAAAAAAATCTTCAGGGAAATATTTTTTACAATGAAAACACTGTTTTGCTTTTTATTTCGTGGTAATAAACTGGCACTGCCTTTTGGCAATGGATGGAGAGGGACATCAGGGAGGGGGATTGTGCTAAGTGAAGGACCCTACCAGAGAGCACCTTGGTGGGCTGAGAGAGGGGTAGAGGAGAGAAAGGGAAGGAAGAGGAGAGGAAAGAGGTGGAGTAAGGAGGGGATAGGGGAAGAGAGGGAGAAAAATTGAAGTTACAGGACTGAGCAGGGGAAAGGAGGAGCCAACCAGATAATGGCTGAAAAAGGAATTCAGTAAAATTCCATGATGGTGGGTGGCCAAAGCACATTTTGATCTGAGAGAGGCAGCTTCATCTATTAGAGGTAAACTCTGCTGCTATCCTTCTAAATCTTCACTAAAGGCACTTAAACTCATGAATGTTTTATGTGAATGGGCTTTTAGTGGACATCAAGCAGGGAGCTCAGTTTTGTTTCTGGGTCAGAGCAGCACAGAAGTCTTGAGCAGGGCTTCAGACTCCCACAGGCCTTGCAATGGGAGGCATCCAAGTCAATTTTATGTAGATTTCTGGGGCTCAGAATGAATGAGAAGTGGGGGAGGAATCAGACAGCAGCTTATTCAAAGAAAATCTGGCTTGCAGAGGAAAAAATTCCAAAACCACTTGTTCTTACCCATTTTTAACCCAGAAGACCCTCATTACCAGCTTTGGAAATTTCAGGAAAATCATTTTCATCAATCAGTCTTTTTTCATGGGGTAACATTGCCATCTACTGGTATTTGTAAAAAAATACTTACTTATAATAGTTTTAAACTTGGAATTCATTGGAAGCTTTAAAGAGCCTTTCATTTACTGACAAATTCTTTCTTTGTATGGGAACACAAATTTGCATAAGTTCTTTGCCTGAAAAGACTTTATCATCTAACAAAAATCTTAACAAAACACCTTCTTGGCCAGCATGGTGGCTCACGCCTGTAATCCTAGCACTCTGGGAGGCTGAGGCAGGTGGATCCCTCAAGGT
>CAUYRT010039820.1:0-25478 GCA_963574885.1 Lepilemur ruficaudatus
GAGTACTATTCAGCTATAAGAAGCAATGGTGATATAGCACCTCTTGTATTTTCCTGGATGGAGCTGAAACCCATTCTACTAAGTGAAGTATCCCAAGAATGGATAGACAGGCACCACATGTACTCACCAGCAAATTGGTATTAGTTGATCAACACCTAAGTGGACAACAGGAACATTTATCGGGGGTCGGGCAGATGGGAGGGGGGAGGAGGGGATGGGTATATACATACATAATGAGTGTGATGTGCACCGTCTGGGGGATAGTCAGACTTGAGGCTCTTACTGGAGGGGGGAGAGGGTAAGGGCAATGTACGTAACCTTAACATTTGTACCCCCATAATATGCTGAAATAAAAATAAAATAAAAAAAGAAGTTCTCACTCTTCTTTCCACAAAATGTGATCCCAACAGTCATTGAATCTATCTTTGACTATACATATTTTTTCTCCTAGAATCTACTCACAGTCCCATTGAATATTTTAAAGTTAACTTTCAATAACTTGTTTATAAAATACTAAGAGAAAGAAAGATAAAGAGAGTAAATGCAGAATATAACAAAATTAACAGAAACAGATGACAAGAAAGGAGAAAACAAAGCTATTGCAATCTTTTCTTCTGACTGTCTCTATTACCTGTTCCACATTTACCTTGCCCTCACTGGAGCCTCAGCTGACTCAGCCAAACATCCATTCACTAGAATACTGAGTCCTTTAGTACCCTGAATTTGTAATACTGTAGCTTTCCTTTAAGTATAATTATTGGACACTGAAACAATAAGAGGAGTGCATAGAATTTCCTGAGTTCCGGACATTGTCTTCCCTGTCTTTATTTTTCAGCAATGACCCAATTTCCTTTGGTAATTGTGATAAACCACTCCAGCCAGTAGAACAATCCCTTTTCTGCCTGTTGATTTAGTAACATAAGCATCCTCAATGGCTAAGTGGCAGTCTTATTATAAAACTTAATGGAACCCTTTTTAGAATTCTAATGGAATAATTCCCCCCATTGGGAACTAAGATCTGTAAACCAGGATAGTTAGTTACCAGGACAAAAAATAAAGGAAAGGTTATTATGTTTAATAGAAAAACCACTACCACTTCC
The DNA here is from genome assembly GCA_963574885.1 of Lepilemur ruficaudatus. Classification (NCBI taxonomy): domain Eukaryota; kingdom Metazoa; phylum Chordata; class Mammalia; order Primates; family Lepilemuridae; genus Lepilemur; species Lepilemur ruficaudatus. Next base: position 1,101 of record CAUYRT010039820.1, read on the forward strand.
ATTTATTGATTTGCAGACATTTTTATCTGGCTGTAGCTGCCGTGTAATCATCTTGATTCAAAATATGTAATGCACACTTAAGAACCCTAGTCTTTCAAGGTCTTATTTCCCAACTAGTGCCATAAGTAAGTTTTTAATAAACCTTTCTATGTTTGTATTAATCTGTTAGATTCTGGAGTATGAGGTTTATAGCAAAACTCTTAATTCCATGCACGTGATCCCTTCATTGTACTTTCTTTTCTGCAAAATAAGTTTATCGATCAGAAGTAATACTGTTTAGATTGCCATAGTGGTGAAAAAAAAAGCATTCCATAATTCAATAGAGAGAGCTGCAGAAAGACGCATTAGTTCTCTATTACTACTGTAAAACTTGTCATAAACTTAGTGGCTTAAAATAATGAGATGTACTACCTTACAGTTCTGGGTAAGAAGACTGATACAGGTTTCACTGGGCTAACATTAGGGAGTCCGCATGTTGTTTTTTTCCAAACGTTATGGGAAGAATCCATTCTAGTCCCATTCTACTCATTTAGGTTGTTAGAATTTGGTTCCCTGCATTTCTGGAACAAAGATCCCCCATTTTATTTCTTGCTCTAAGATGTTATTGTAGATGCTGCCTTATTCTATGATTCATGGCCTTCCTGCTCCACCTTTAATGTAGTCAGTGGTCCGATCCTTGTCATGTCACATCTTTCTGAACTTTCTTCCATAGTTGCCTATTTCTCTTTAGCTACAACTAGGAGGGTTCTCGATTTTAAGGACTCATATAATACAAGTTGGACCTACCCAGATAAAAACTATTTCTTCTCTTACCTTATTGACTCTTATCTGCTGAACTTTTTTATATGACTAAGAATAGAAGTCATTGAATGTGAACTACCTCATTGAATCACTCATAGATCTTCAAAATCAGCAATTTTGTGTATATCATCTTGTACTTTTTCCAGATACAATAAAGAACATGGTCTTCCTACAAGCAAGTTGTGACCCTTATTTATACCCTATATTATTCAGAGATCCCAAATACACTTCAGCTGTTCTAAATGATGAAAATTTATTGACCTATTTAGGGAACAGTTCTCTATGTACTTAAAAAAAAACAAAACAGCTTTTAGTAAGGTATGGGTATACCTAAGGAAATAAACAATGAATGTTGTGACCCCCTGAGATTAGTACCAGTGGAAAACCACTGCCACCCCAAGAGCCAGAGGGGAAGAAATCATGTCACTAGAGCTCATGATGGAGGAGGGGCCACACTGCAGGAAGTACCTGCAGTTTTAAAACTGCTGCCACAGGCACAGCAACAAAGCAAAGACATGAGTGAGGGAGAAATATCTCAACTTCTCTCTTCTGCTTTTTGATAAGTTGAAATGCTGCTCATTGGCTGATTCCAACTTGAAGCTTGATAGAAAGGTGAATACTTTTGTGAAGATCAGCTCCTGAGGTGTAGAACAAAATGAAGGAGAGTAGAGAATGAATGTGAAAAATGCACTCCTTTTGGCCATTCAGAATTCATTCATTCCATTTTAGAAAGATAAAGTCACATTCTTGCTCACGGCTAATACAAGAGAAACACAAACTCCCATCAGCCACCACATTACTAATGTCAATTACTTATATACTCACTTGAAATCAAAATTGCATTATTGGCCATTACCAAACTCTGGTAGAAGAAAAAGAGATGGAGAAATCAATTAATATAAGATATAGAGAGCTGCTATACTTCATGCTTTAATAAGTAGATGCCTCAGGTTGATTGTCATAACTTCCTTCTACTATAAATTCTCTATTTCCTTCACTAGTTGTCATGAGGTAGGATTCTTTACCTGATGAGGTGATTTAACCTTTTCTCTTTAAACTCATTATGCATTTTTATTGCTTTTGTGTAAACATTTCTCTTTCTTTCTTTCTTTCTTTCTTTCTTTCTTTCTTTCTTTCTTTCTTTCTTTCTTTCTTTCTTTCTTTCTTTCTTTTTCTTTCTTTCTTTCTTTCTTTCTTTCCATTGTTTTACATAGGAGTTATGTAAGCCCTGTCAATGAGTTCCCACAATTCCTAACATAATTCCTCTTTCCCATATTGCATAGCAACACATCCTTGCCTGTATGTATTACAGGACAATTTTCAATGGGTCTCTCAAGTTTGTCCCAGTCTTGTGAACAGAGGCACCAAAGGCCCTTTCATTGTGGTTATCTTTCCAAAAGTGTCAATATAGAGTGTCGATTGGAAGACATCCATAGTATCTCCCTCCAAATTAAGTTTGGTTGCTGTCTTATATAACAAAGATAATGTCTCACTCCAGGGAAATGGTCAGGCAAATTTGCTTGTAGCCTCTTAAAAATAACATGGGTTTCATAAGCTCTGGTTTCCTGAGTTTTCATGTAAAACCACTGCATGAAGAACATCTACCTGGGAACCACAATTTTGCAACAAAGTGTCCCAAATCATTTCTCTGTTCCTTATATCTTTCACGTTTCAGCTTTGTGAATATAGTTGTTTATTGTCTATATTTCCTTGTTTGTCTCACATGTGCCATACCCATCTTGTCCCAAAAATTCAGTTTCCATCTTCCTACACGATGTGCTGCTCATCCTATTTTTTTGTTTGTGAATGATATAATCACATGATCTTGTCAATCAAATGACCTAGTGTCATCCTAGATACTTTTCTTTCACCTACCATATTAAATGGTTCTCCTGCTTCCGTACCTGCATACAATGCTAACTTTACTTCCAAAATATTTTGTTTATCCCTTTGCAGCTATCAATATTAAAATTGGCCTGTTTTTTGCCTCTAAAATCTCTGGATTTTTGCTACTACCCCTTTACCTTTCTCCAGTACTGATACCCTCAACTTCATTCTTCCCACTTTGTCACACTGATGGCCTTTCTGATTCCTCCTTTGCATTAGTGGGATATTCTGCATGCTCACCATGGAATTCTAAATTGTGCTGTTATTTGTTCTGATTCCTTGGTCCAGAGAGCTTGGAACTATTTTACATTCTTTAAGACCCTCTTCTGGTCTCATATCATAGTTAAGTTTATACAGACCTCTCAGGCTGAATTATTTTCCTCTCCTATGAACAAGTAAAACATCCCTCTCCTCACATTTTATTACAATGAAATGTTTGCCTAGTAGGTTCAACACTCCCAATTAGATTATGAGTAATTTGTCATTAAGGAACGTGTCTTTTTGTATATTATCAGCTCTCAACACTTCACACCAAAGTGTAAAGCAATATTTGCTTTGTTAATCACTGCATCTAAAGTTAAAACAAATTCTTGATTAAAAAAAAAAAAGGCCAAGCTATAATTTGCATTGTTTGAGGATACTCAAAATCTTGGACTTTCTGGGAATTGCATAGATTATAGAAAACTTTTATAACTTCAAATCCAGATAGGATATTTTATAAACAAACAAACAAACAGGTAAACAACGTAACTCTAAAATATTATCAATTTAGTGCTTTTTAAACATATCAAATTTTTTATTTTTAATGTGAAATAAATACTGAAATGCAGTTTTTACATGTTATTAAAATAAAATTTTTACATCTATTTAGGAATGAGTCATTAATCATACATTAAATATATTAAATATATTTTAAAAGATAGCTAACATTTATACTTTTATATCTCATTTTTTAAAAAATATTGGGATGTGTTATATAATGTTGCTTGGCTAATTGCAAATCATAGAAATAGCCTTGTTAGCATAGATCTTGAAATTATAATAGCCTTTATTAATACAGAATTCTACTTATGCATACAAAACACATTTTGAAGATAGAAAAATTGCTTGTGATAATTTATTTACAAGATTATTTCTATAAGAGTATTTCAATCAATGCAGAGTAAAAGTAAATGAATTTACTTAATTATAGTACAATATCTTGGGTAGACGGTTTATTGTACTTTATAGAATTATTTCCCAATATATTCTTTGGAAATACTATGCATAAACATAAACAATTCCCATCTCTTTTTAGGATTAGGGTTTATATTTAAGTATTTATTATTTGCCCTCATCTGAATATATATGCGCTGCTTTAAGCAAAACTACGATATACAAATCCATCTGCTCTCACAAAAGATAAACCAGAAAGATATTTTTAAAATAACTTCTAATCCTATAAAAAATTATAAAGAGATTTGTTTTAGAATTTGCTTTAATATAATTTGATTGGCATAATTTAGATTTCAAAATTTTGTTTAAATTTAACGATTCATAACTTTTGCTAAAATGATCCACTGTGATAGACAATGCATCACATGCATTGCTTGATTTATTTTTAAATTTGTGGTTCACCAGGTAATACTTCAAGTCAAAAGTCTGATTTCCCATGGTCTTATTTCTTCCACCACTCTTGTTTACATTTTCCAACCTATGGTTCATGAATAATTCATTTTTAATTTCCTACTGATTCAAGGCCTGAAAGCTATGTATAGGTGTTTGAATTCTTTGTCCTCATTCTGAATGACCCATAAGTGTCATCTACATTTGTATTTAATTCTGGGGCCCCTTTGGTACCATATTTCAAATATTCTTTGAATACACATTTTAGAACCATGCACATTTGACAATGCTCAGATCTCCTACTTGGCAGATGTCCTTAGTCTAGCCAACACTTCAAAAACTAGGATGCTCTCCTAACACCTACAAGAATGACTTCCAAGCTGTCAGCCACTTATAAAACCTTAGACTACTATATCCTCTCAGTTTGGTCTTATATGATTAACTTACTGTTTGACTGTAACTTTGTTTTATATAATTTTATAAACCTCCCCTTCTTCTGGCCCTGGATTGTATAAATGTATGTGCCATTGTATGTACTGTAACTGCTTATGAGCCTTGGAAATAGAAACAATTTGTATGAAATTATCTACCAGATTTTTTCTCATAAGGATTTGGCATATGCTATCATAACAGAAACAGATGAAAACAAAGCAAGAGGTCTGTATAGGTCGGAAAACAAAACAGAATAAAATCTCACCAGAGATTGGCATCCAGCTAACAAGTCCCTCCATGTCTGTAAATGCCTCTGTCTTTTGGCTTCCTCATTAAGAATCAGTAATTCAGACACTACCTTCTAACAAAATTATTTTGAGCAAGGCACCCAAAGGATCCAGAGGAACACTAAGGTTATTCTCATAACAAGGTTGACTATCAAACCTAAAGTGAAGTTGAAACTCTGAATTAATACTGGAAAGAATCTTTCCACAGTATTTATTTTCTCTGTTGTCACCTAGATTTGTCCTCATGACTCAACCTTTTTTATAAACACCAAGATTATTGCCACCATCCTGTCAACCCTGAAGACTCTAACTTTTTTTGTTGTTCTGTTGATGTCTCTGAGCTTTTACCTAGGCAAATTACAGCCATATCAAACAAATGTATGTGCTTGAATATAGCCAGTTCTACTTATACTGCTTCAAATATCATCCAGATGAATGCCATTGTTTGTGTCTATTAAAATCTGTTCTTGGGAAGATTTACAATAGTCAGTGCTCTCTCTCTGTCTCTCTCTTCCCACCCACCACCACTATAGAGATGTGCACTTCTATACTGCACATATTCGTATACACTAACTCATATTTGGAAATTTTAATGCATTGAAAGTAATGGCTCTCCTACGTATAATATTAATTCTCCAGCCACCAATATAAAGAAATGCCAATGCTCATTAAAGAAGACGAGGAAATATGTTTTCAGGTAATTTGTCTAATATAATCTTGTTGGATGGCAAAGGATCATATAAACAGCAGCTTAGTCAACATCACTTATTTTTCTAATAATAATCTAAAAGTTAAAATGTTTATGTTAGTGTGCTCAGGCTGGATGGCTTAAGTAATAGAAATTTATGTCTCACAGTTTGGAGCCTCTAAGTCCCAGCTCAAGGTCCAGCAGGTTCAGTTCCTGGTGAGAGCACCCTTCCTGGTTTCTCGCTTTGTCCTCGCCTGGCCTTTCCTCAGTGTGTATGCATGGAGAGAGAACAACTCTCTTTCTTTTCTTATAAGGCCACCAGTCCCATAAGATCAGGATTACATCCTATGAGCTCATTTAACCATAATACCTCCTAAAAGCTCTATCTCCAAATACAAACACACATTTTGGGGTACACAATTCGGTCCATAGCAATGTCCAACAATGAACTTCTGGTCTTCCCTCCAAAACTTATGTACTCACAATTTTTCATGTCTCAGTTGATGACAACTCTAGGCTTCCATGCTCTAAGACTAAAAGCTTGGATGCGTTGTGATTCTCACTTTCTCTGGCTCCTTCAGTGCTTCTGATCTGCTCTCGTACATCCTTACCTCAGCTTCCTCTGTTTCAACTCCATTGACCATTTTTCCTTTCCTTGGATGTGCAAGACAGCCTGTTCCCTTAGATCATTGCTCTAAGTAATTACCTCTTTTGGCATACATTAGCCAACCCCTTGCATTATATACTCGAAGGAGCGCATCCTAATCATGGTATTTATTATTACATTTATAAGCTTCCATATTCCTGATGTTCTTTATCTCACTTAAAATTTTCTTGGAACAATGTTATTTATTATCTTTCAATTTACTATATAAGTTACTTAGCATCATCTTTATATTTTTATTTATCTATGTATCCAAAATAAAAACTCCATATTCACTGACATATCCTGAGTGCCTAGAACAGTGATTGGTACATAGAAGATGATCACATTATTTGTTAAATAAATGAAAGATTACTGAGCTCTGAATTTAGGTGTTCTGCTACCAAAATGTAAACAATTATCCTCTGACTTAAAATCTATATAAGTTTACTGTTGATTTGTAACAAATGATCACACATCTAGTGGCTTAGAACAACACCCATGTTAGAGCCAGGTTAGTTCGGTTCTCTGAGCACAGCTTAGTTAGGTCCTCTACTCAGAAGCGCAAGATTGAACTGAGCTATTATTGAGAGGCCTGTCTGGGGAAGAATTTGCTTCTATTCTCATTCAGAATGGTGGCAGAATTAATTTCCTTGTATCTATATGACTCAGGGCTCTAATTCTTAAAGAATATGGTAAAATTTGCTCTCCTGTTCTATAATCTACCCACAGACACCCACCACATCCCTTTCTCCTCTAGCCTCTTCTAGAGCAGCAAAGATAATCTCTCTGACCTCAGGGAGGGACCAATCCCTTTTTAAAGTGCACTCACTTAGGAAGCCAGGCCCATCCCAAATAACATTATTTTTGACAAATTCAAAATTAACTAATTTGGAACCTTAATTATGAATGTACAAGCCCTTCACCTTGCCATATGGTAACCTATTCAAGGGAGTAGCATCCCATTACCTTTTCTATATAACATACCTTAATTATGAGAGTGACATTCCATCATGTTTTCTATATTCTCTTTGCCAGAAGCCTGTCACATCCCTTGACCACTCAATGGGGAGAGGATTAAACAAAGGCATGGACACCAGGAGGCAGAAAACCATTGGAGGTCACCTAGGTTCTCCTTGCAATGTGAACTAGCAGGTTCTTATAAACTCGCTGTAAGTTCAACAATTTGTTCTATGTTAAAAATCTTAACATTTTTATGCACATTATTATAATTTGTATTATGTATTTAGAAATCCTAGTTCACTACTTACATGCACACAGACACATAAGCACACACACATGCACAAACACATAAAACTAGTAAAATAAAATGACATTCTGTATATGTGTGTATTAAGTACAAAACAAACTGGGGACTTTAATTCAATTTCACTGATTACAAATGTATCTAAGCATCTAGTCATATTCTTACTAGTCATAATTACTTCCTCTTTTTGGATTTTTCATTAAATTTTTCATTTGTCTGAGCACTTTCCTCTTTTTTAATCTGTTTTTTATACTAGATTTCTATTGGTTATATTGTTTTACAAACATCTCCTTGAATTTTGAAGTTTATATTTTCATTTTATTAATGCCTTTTGTTTTCAATGTAGTCAAATTTAGTAATTTTCTTGATTGATTTATTGCATTTTGTTTCTTTTAAAAAAACTTACCTATGCCTAGTTTGGAATGATATTCTTTGTTATTTTGATGTTTTAAAGATTTATTTTGAAACTCTTCATGTTTTTGGACTCTGGAATCACTTCTGGACCCATTATTTATTCTATTGTTCTTTTTTGCTATACCAGCGTCATGTAATTTTCATTACTAAATCTTTGTAATACATTTTTATATCTTCTAGGGCAATTTTTCATCTTTATCTTTTCTCTCTCAAAATGTCTTGGTTACACTTGGCAATTAAAAATTTTTGTACATATTTTAACAAAGCTTTTCAAGAGTAACAACAAAAATAACAACGTAATTTATTGGCGCTGTATTAACTCTGTAGATAAACTTTAGTAAAAGTCTCATCTTTCTAATATTGAGTCTTCCTATGTGTGGGCAGGAGATATTTATTTCCTCATTAATTTATATTTTCTTTATTGTCTCTTAGTAAAATTTTAATATGTTATGAACCTACTTTGCACAACGTTTGTTAGATTTATTTCTAGCTACCTAACATTTTTTACAAAACCACTTTATTTGAATTACTTATGGCTTTTGTGAATGCTCTATCCACATCTGGAATGACCTGCCTGATGCCCAATCTAGTGTATCTTCTATATTCTTTCTTACAAAATGACTTGATACTAGGTCTCGGGTACTGGAATCACTAATTTAAAAAAAATAGTAAATATAAAAAAACATAAACTAAACTAAAACATAAATTAGAGTAAAAATGTATATCAGTTTGATAGTATAGATGAGATGTTAATCAACAAAATAAATTTTTTCTTGGCATTTAAGTGAAATCTTGTATGGAAATACATTAAACCGTATTTTTTTGAAAAAATTAACTCGAGTTATTGTTGTAGTTTTACTTTATGATTTGTTGAATTTTTATTTTTTTTATCTGTGTGTGTGTTTTAATAAACTTTCTCACCACTATGGGCTCCGCCTATTATTTGGATTTCTAACTATATGGATTGATTGAAAGGAGAAAGTGGGGATTCATGTAAAAGATAAATAAATATTGTATCTTTTCCCACATAAATTTGTGTAAAGATAATGATGAACAATATACATCAATTTTAAAAATTCTTTGTAATTTCTGTAAAAATAAGTGAGTGTGTGAAAATATGACATTGCATTTACGCCTTTCATTAATAAGTTGAGCTTTGTTCCATACACCATGACATATCTCTATCCTGTGCTAGAGTAGCAATGGAGATAAAGCACACAAAGCACTATTCTTTTCATTACAGAAGAAATTTCACCACAGTAGGAATTGATTCCTAAGTAAGAATATTACTAATAAAGCTGAACCTCCTGTCAGAGCCTATGTTTTCAAATATTTAGACAGCTTAACTGATAAGGTGTACACCAGATTGCTACATGGCTATAAATTAAGAAGGCATATCTGTAATATATTACTTAGTTTGTTTCTGTAATCAAAAAAAGAAGTCCAAGTCAACAAGACTTGTTTGAATTGAAGAGTCAATTTATTTCAGTTTCATCCAAACAATATAAATTGAGCATTTTTTATGTGCCTAGCACTCTGCTCAACACTGTAAATGAAGCACTGCTGTTTGAATCTCCGTCGCTGTTCTCCAGGAAGCTACAACTCATTTGGCAACAGCAAAACATCAATATATAAAACAATTTGAGTTGACCATGGAGCTGCTTTTAATCAGCCTAACATAGTTGCTGGAAGCATCTACTGAATTAGTTTTGTTCAGTCACAAGTTCAATTCCAAACTTAACATCATTGCCCTTGCTGATGTGGCTCTGAGCCAGGGTAGGCAAGAGGCTAACAAAATTTGTCCAATTTACTCCGAGCAATTTGATTTAACTGGCAGTTGTTACCTTTGTGTCCCATCTCCTGACAGGCAGATTTAGAGCTCTGCAATATCCAGTCAGGCTGCACGCCAGGGTGTCAGGACCTAACTGGAATTGCCCTGGCTCTCCCTACCGTAGTCTCTATCAACAGCTAACAGATTAACATTTCACAGTCAAAACACAGGGTAGTGGCTAAAACTCCAAGTAGTGTGTGTGTGTGTGTGTGTGTGTGTGTGTGTGTGTGTGTGTGTATGCGCGCGCGCAAAAGAAGCTCTTCAGTTGCCTGGACAATAAACTAAAAGATCTTGCCAGTATCCCAAACCTGGAGGGAAGCAACAGATTTCTCATTTAATTAAAGAGGATGCATACAACTTATAAATCAAAATGATTTGTAATTTTAAATGGGTGATATGCATACATAAATACAAAATCCAAATCTCAAATCACCAATTGTGATGGCTCTAAAGTGGATTATGTTTATTTCGAAGGCATTTGGTTACCAATTGCAAGCATGAAAATGTACATGAGAATGTTCAAGTGAAATGGTGCATGGTTGGTTATTCTTTGCCTAGATGTGTAGTGCTTATTTATATTTGTCTGTGTTTGCAATAAGGGTGGAAATGTTTTGCTGAATTGTAAAAGCATGTATCTTTTTAAAAGGGAATCTCTGTTCCACATGCGTAATTCACTGATAAAATGATGATAAACCAATACATGCTCTGTGGAAACATTCTTCTTTTCCAAAATTAGAATTGGCTTTCTCACTTCATCTGACTATTGCAAGAATTTAGATCATAAAGATCTATGGACCAGGAACCCAGTTACTCAATATAAAATTGTTGAGTAAATCATCCAGTAAAGATTTTTGTAACTATATTCTGAACAGGTTTTATACCATGAGCTTTAAGAGCCTATTCTATTCTAATTCTCTATCTCTTTTCTGACGTTCCTGAATTTTTCTGGCCCAGAACAAAATTCATATAATTTTAAATTTTCCAATAAAATTGATTTAGTAAATATGTAAGTGAACATGATTTACTGTTACAACTATCAAATAATTATATATTAATATAAAATGAAAATTGGGAAACAGTCCAGTACATTGCTAAGAATCATAATCTGAATTTTGTTCATAATTTTTCTTATTATTTTTAACATATATATACAATCATAATCTTTCAAAGATCTTCACATTGAGTGGCAATGTACTAGTCTCCTAGAGATACCAATAGTCATTGTACCAAGAGCTAGTCTCGATTATTTAAGTTAACAGAGTCCTCCCCATACCCTGATTAGGGTAATACAGTGAGAAAAAGCATACAAAATCAATCATAATGAAGGAAAAAGCAATGTAGATTATCTATAATGAACATAGAAGAAAAACTAGAGATGAATTTCAAAGGAATGTGTACAGCAAAACATGAGATCACATGAGCAAGATTTTGTATAATGAATTTGCTACGAAATTGCAAAACTAATGATTCTCCTATTGACGTGGTTTATATTCATTAGAAAGAAATTAAATATATGTGGATCTATGTTGCCTCACCTGTCTTGTCTAATAATAAAAAAAAGAAAAATAACTTGGTTAAAATGATTAATTATACATGATGAGAATGTTGAATTTGAAAAGGTGTTTATAAACCTAGGTCACCTTATTACCTCAAGAAGAACAATGTATAGAAAAGTTAAGAGATTTGGATGACATTTTAAAATTTTCCTATTCATCTGGATTCCATTTGAGATGAGGCTAATTTTGGTGAGGGACTTGACTTTTTTCCTGGTCCCTCCAGTATTCTGATTGATGCAGGTGTAAAACTTTCTCAACGTAATCCCAGTTCTTGTTTCTACCTGAGGATTTGTAGATCCTTTTCAGAGGAAATTATGAGAAAGAACCAAGTGAACTTGTTCTGGAATGTTGGACTGGGTCGATTAAATTTAAGGAACTGAAAAAAGGAATAGAGATTACAACAGGGTTGTCTCCTATAGCTCATGATGTAAAATACATTGAGAATTAAGTGGCGTAAATCTTTACCTAATAACTTGCTCAATAATTATTTATTATTTTAAAATATTTAGTGACTATGCTGCATTCCAAACCTACAGAGACTATAACTAACTTCCCATCATAATCAGATAAAATGAGAAAGTCAATCTGAATTTTGTTAAAGCTTTAACCATGGATCGGGTCATGTTAATTCAGAAGAACAAGAATCAATGATACTATACTATTGGTATATTTAAAAAAAGAACAAAGAAAATAATATTAATGAACTTTGATACATTGCTTATTGCTATAAAAATTATATAACATAATTTCTATTTCAAAAGACTTAAATAATTTAATATGTACAAGTAGGAAAGAGTGAAAATCCATCGAAATAAAGTAGAATATAATCCTGACTTTGAAGTTCTCAGCAGATTAAATAATACATGTTATTTAATTTGGAAAATTAGGTCAAATGTTTATTTCTTTCTTGGCCCCTCATGAAAAGAAATATGGGTAGTCTCATTAATTAACTTATTTGAGGTAGGAAAATTATTCCTAGAAAGTTTCGTTGCTGAAATTCTCTCTTTTTTAATGAAAGAACACTAAAGCTCCAGTATTATTTTGTTATTAAAATAAATATACTAACTTACTTCTGCATATAATCTTGTTCAAAATATTAATTACAGGCAAGAGATCACACTCTACTATGTTAAAGACATCACAATCAGAAGTAGAGGAAATACATATTAGAATTTGGATAAATCATCTCCCATATGAATATTCTGGCGTCTGCACTGCTCAAGAAACAGAATAATGCACTGTTGGCAAATAAGTGCATACATAATAAGTGACAAAAAAAATAAACATGATAACAGCCTAAGGAAATAGAGTGGAACATGCTGTTAGAGTAACACATGCATATACATTTTTGGAAGAATGTTTCTCATATATCTCAGAAATAAAATATGTCCCTTCATATAATTAAGAATAATGGTGCTAAAACATACTGAGTGCAATTTATCATGATTGATTTCCAAACATTTATCTGAAAACTTTTAGGAACTTCTTGTTACCGGGTGCTTTTCTAAAGGCTTTTCTATACTCACATATTGATGAAAACTGTGCTGTAAACTTATTATCCCTATTTCACACGTGAAGTTACTGACATATAAAAACAGGAACTGATTTGTCCAAAGTTGCACAGTTAGCATGTGGAGCAACGAAGAGGGTGACAAAGGAGAGGAAAAAAGAAAACACATTTGAAAAAGCGTTGTAGAATAGGAGGAAAAATAGAATTCTATTTTTTTTGAGCCCTCTTAGATACTTACAAAAAATCGGATCCACTTAACAAATAAATTAGTTAGGTTTTTCAGGTTCCTGTAAAGATCTGTGTTTTAACATATCCTTCATTTTTTTTTTAAAAGAATGTAGCCCACTCAATCAATTAAAACAAATAAAAATTAATATCAAATTTTATAGTAGTATCTTCTTACTTTATATGTATCAGGCATCTTCTGCAAACTGAAACAAAAATAATTTTCCTGGTCTGGCATCTGTTAAAATATATGCTGCTGAAAGTCACATCAAATAACAATATGAAAATTTCTCAGGCATATTTACTTTAAGGTATTACTTTAATGATTTTAAGACACTTTACAGTTATTCAACCTTGCAGCACTACTGTAAACAAAGTTAGTCACATACTCAAAGAAGGTAAGTGGCTTCCCCAAATCTTGCAAAACAAAACCCAAAGATTCAGATATAAGATTCTTGATTCCATATTTAATCTATGGTCTGTTGCACTTGATTCTTCTGAAGAAAAAGTATTAGCCATGAAAGCTGGTAACAATAATTGGGTTCAGTAGCCTGCATAAACATTTGGATTAGTGCATGTATAAAAGGGGCAATGCAAGGGGTACTGTATGATGAATTGCAATTTAAGATTTAAAAAAACATTTATCGACACTGGAATAGATAATTTCCTCAGGGTGAAAATTAAATTAAGAGCCCAATAATGTTGGAACTGTATGAAAATTAACAAAAATATTCCAAACATTTCCCAAATTAAGTTAATTCTGGAAAGGGAATCATAAATTTCTGATCTATTAAATGTAAGTAGTTTTATAGACTTGTCAAGGCACAGTACCAGAAAATATACCCACAGACCTATATATACACACATACACATATATACGCCTTTTCTCCCTCTAGATGCTATAATATTACACAGAATAATACACAGAACGTTATAAAAATTAAATCAGATATATTATTGTTCTAGGACTCTCCATCTTTAAATTTTCTAATATGCTTGTGCTTAAATAATTCACCAAACAGCTTAAAATGCAAGATTATATCTCAAATTCAATAGATGTGAATCTCTCCCCTTCCATTTGTAATAAAGAACAGATTAAAGATTTCACTAATGAAAATGATTGAGATTAATCCAGAAAAGCTAAGACAGACCTTTTCAATAAATAAGCCGGCTTTAGACACTGTTAATCTGATGAGGCTAGGGAGAGTTTAATTAAAAGTCTGTCTCTCATTTATCCAGTATTCAACAGTAAAATATATACTAAAACAGCTCTCTTTTAACATGATTTTTTTTTCCTTTTGCTTTTCCTTTTCATTTCCTTTTTTTTCTTTTTCTTTTGGTGCTGAATGAAAAAAAAATATTTAAGTTTGAATAGCCAAAATGTTCCATCGACTCCGTTTGTTTTAGTAGTTGGTAAGACTCACAACAATGAGGTACTAACGAAGATAACCTGCTCAGTGATTTTGTTGGGACTCTCAGGTGATGTATGAACATTCCATACACGTTTCAGTCAATGCTAAAAGGTATTTTAAAGGCTGTAATATTTAGAATAACGAAATGGACTTTGCTATTTGGTCTGTAAGTCAGCAGTGTAGGTGGGTGACATGTAGTAAGTAAGCAAAAAAAAGATAGCTACTATTATTATATTTAAATGCACATTGCTACCTAGTTGACAAGGTGAGAAACAAATATTTTCTAACTAATCCATGTTTTCAAAAATAGTCAATTCTAGTTAAAAAGTACAAAGGCAAAGTTTTGATTGGCTGAACTGTCTAGTGGCTAATCACTACACTATCTTCTGAACTATTAATCATTTTTTTTAGTCTCATATATTATTTACGAATTTTATGAATAACACATTGTAGACTCATGCTGACTCTTTCCAAATTTGAGAATTCCTGAAATTTTATGGAAAAAATATGTGTGAACTTAGCGTTCTTCTATTTTAGGGACATAATATGTTTGCTTTTGGTAAAATTGGCATTTTAGGTATGACACATTATACATTAAGGAAAGTGCTTATACAATAATTACAAATCTACTTTAGCCCTTTGACAAGTCAGGCATGTAATGCCAAAAACATCCTTCTAATCTTTCTGATGGAAACTCTTCCTCCTACTCAAATACAAGTCTTCATACCATTAATACCATTGAAATCTCCATCCATTATCTCTTCTCTCTGTTATATCTTCTCTATCTTTATTTCTACCACATTTTCTAAACTAGTACAAATGCTTAAATACAAATTCATTAAAAAGCAAAAGCAACCTACCAATGCAAAGTATAACAAAAAATGCTTCCTTGAAATCGTACCCTCGCTAATTTATATGCTCTCTCTTCCCTTTTTCAGCCAATCTTCTTGACATGGTGATTTAAAGCCACTTCTCTCCTTCCTTTTTCATTCTCTTTATTTTTCTTATTCTTTCATTCTTAATCTACTGCAATATGGCCTCTTCCTCTGCCATACCACTGCAACTGCTGTCAAGAGTCACCAATGTCCTTGTGACTGACAAACAGGCAGGCATGTTTAACTATTGTATTTTGCTTCAAGTGACATGGTTGACTCTCAGGTTGCAGTATTTGTGGCTTTCATGTCAGACAGGTCAATGTTGGTGGTTTTCTTCCCCTCTAACTCTTAATTTTCAGTCTACTTCTCAGGCTTCTTATTTTCTGCTGTTCATTCTTTATGTTGTTGATATTGTTTTGGTCTTGTTTCATTCTATAAAATTTTACTAGAAAAACTTATTCATGCTTTTGGTTTTGATCATACACATAAAAGTATGCTGAATACAGTCATTTGGAGAGCACAGAGACACTTCAAATTCCAATGAACACTTACTGATATTCATTAATGGCATTGATACTAAAACCCAACTGCCATTTATTTCATTCATGATATATGCCAGGTTATATATATTCCCTTTCAATCTTCACAATTTTCCATTTAGTAGATTATGATGAGTTTTAAATTTGATATTTCTGGTAAAAAATCGGAATAGTTAAGGCCTCATTATATGAGCTTAAAACTTGAATGTCTATTAATATATGAAATACATTAAATTAAAATAGTAAATATATTTTTAAAATATAAATTAAAATACAATTAAATTAAATATAATTCATTAAATTAAAATATAATAGAAAATAAATTTCTTTTCCTTAACTATTCTTCAACTGAAGTTTTGACTTTCTTTTTGACTCCAGGGAAAAATTACTTTTTTATTTTAAGGTTTGTGATGTAAAAGCAAAGGGGAGGCTTCCCCTCCACTCTCTGAGGGTTCACTGAAAATGAACTGACAATAGATTAATAGGAGAAAAGGGAAATAGATTTATGTAACATGCATAGCATGAGAAGCCCTGGGTAATGATGACCTGATGACCCAATAACGCAATGGGATACAGATGCCTGCGTGCCCTTCCTCAAAGGGGAGGGGAGATGGCAGCAGTACATGATTTTAGAGAGAATGAATGGACCCAATGTGCAGACAGTGGTTAGTAAATAATTCTGTTTGGGAATTTAATGAGAACTGAAACCAGATAATAGTTTGGAACAAACTTCATTTGGGCTCTAAATGTAGTATTTAGTTTTCAGTCTCTTCCTTTGTGATATGAGTTTCATCTTCTCTGGTGATGAAATTTTAGACAAGGGATCAAAGGTAATTGTATTCCTCCTTGAGGGTTCAGTTTCTATGTAGAGAATGGAACTTCAGAGAACAGCCTCATCCTGTGCTTTTTAGCAAAGACAGAGGATTGTTGAATGGAGGGGAGAAGAAAGATCACAGAGATCTTGAGGCTGCTTCTTTAGTTTAACATTTTAAAGCACTGTATTTGGAGTGTCATTTTCTGAGCCCCAACATTTTTTCTTTGCCTGTTTTTGTAATTGGCACTTGTCTTACTGCATTATCAAACTGTGACTACTGTTTTAATGAAAACTTCTGTGCAATTTATATGTATGTATGTATATATGTATGTATCTATCTAAGCTTCAGTGAGTGCTTAAATAGCAGGCTCATTCTTCTATTTTCAAAGTAGAGTGTAAATCAATTTTTTTAAATTAAATCATTCAAATAAATTAGTCTAATGGGTTTTGTCTAAACAATCTTTAAAAAAACTGAGAGAAATATTAGAATGTCTTCCATCACTAGTTTGTTTTTAACATTAATCTTAATATTTCCAAGAAGGATTACCGTTTATCACTTAAAATATTTTATTGAGATTAAATTCATAAAACATAAAATTTACCATTTTAAAATGAAAAAGTCAGAAGCACTTAGTACACACACACTATTGTACAGCTACCACCTCTCAATGCAAGATAATTCTGTCACATCAAAAAAAAACCACATTCCCATTTAGCAGTTACTCACCATTTCACCACAACCACCACCAAGGGCCTGGGGCCACCAGTTGTTTTCCATGACTATACTTTCACCTATTTTCCAATACTTTCACCTATTCTGAATATTTCATATAAATGGAATAATGTACTATATGACTTTTATGTGTGGCTTTTATCACTTAATGTTTTTTGAAGTTCATCTATATTGGAACATGTATCAGTATCTAATTCATTTTTGTAGCTGAATAATATTTTGTTGAATATATAAACCACATTTGGTTTATCAGTTCATTCACTGATGGACATTTGAGTTGTTTCCATCTTAGGCAACTGTGAATAATGACATGAACATGTATGTACATGTATTTGTCTGAGTGTCTGTTTTCAATTATTTTAGGTATATCCCTAAGACTGGCAATTATTGAGTTATGTAGTAATATTATTTAACTTTTTGAGAGACTGATAACTAGTTTTTGTAGCAACTGAATCATGTTACATATTTATCAGTGATGTACAGTATTCCACATCCTCAACAACAATTATAATTTTCCATTAAAAAATAACTTTCCTAGTGGGTTGAAGTGGTACCTCATTAAAGCTTTGAATTATATTGCCCTAACGACTAGTGCTCATTAGCACTAGTCTTGTATCATTTTTGTATCTTTCATGGATAAATGTCTATTCAAGTCCCTTTTCATCTTTTAATTGTGTTGCATATCTTTTTATTGTTGAATAATAAGAATTTTTATAAAAATTAGATTCTAGTCTCTTAGAAGATTCATGATTTACAAATATTTTCTCTTATTCTGTAGGTTATCTTTTCACTTTCTTGGTAATGTCCTTTGACATACAAATTTTAAATTTTGATGAATTACAATTTATCTGCATTTTTTTCTTTTGTTGTTTTTTGCCTTGGTGTCATCTCTAAGAACCACTGACACTTCCAATGTCCTGAAAATTTACCCATATGTTTTTGATAGCCTTAATTCTTATATTTAAGTCTTAGATCCATTTTGAGTTGTCTTTTTATGTAATATGAGATATGGGTTCAACTTCATTACTTTGCTTGTGCATATTTATTATAGCTGTTTCAGCACCATTTAGTAAAGAAACTGTTCTTCCCCCATGGAATAATCTTGGCATACTTGTTGAACATCATTTGACAATAGATACACAGGTTTATTCCTGAATTCTGAATTCTATTTAATTAGTCTGTATGTCTGTCCTTATACCAGTACTACTCTGAGACAGTGCTTCATCAATTATCTCTAAATATTTTCCTTCTCAAAGTCATACTATTTTGTGCTTTCAAAATCAGAATATTTTTAACATGATATCATCAATCTGGGATTTGGGCTGCATAATACATCTTGCAATGCAAATTGACTAATACTTACAAGATATATTAGGGGTATTATGTTTTAACAACAAAAACACTAGTGTATTTTTGATCCCCTTAAACATTTTCCTTTCTTTTCTTTATCTTGAATCTTGAGAACTAATAAATTGCCATTTAAAAGTTTACTGAAAACCAAGTCAAGAGAAATAAAATTGCAAATAACTTTAATACCAGACTGTTGCTCCTAAGTGGGTTTAACTTTTAGGAAACTAAGCAGATTTATGCCATTAGACTCTTTGCTTGCTATGTAAAATGAAAACTCTAATTAGAAATGCAGGATCTCATTTTGGCTTTTAGCTTTACTAACGAATTCCAGTTTAAATATTGACCCTCTAGGATGCACTATGAGGTATAAGAAGAAAGGAAGGGATTTTTTGAATAGAAAGAGGTTTGCTGATTATTGGACAGCTACCATTTATGTAAATATAGAGGGACATGAACCTTTAAAACAAGAAGCCCAATAATGATTATCTACTGTTGTGCTAAAACATGGTTCTTAAGGAACAACTACATGTCTGGCAAATAAATAGAATTCAATGATATTCTGTTAACCACAGTTTCTCTGTTGTTTAAATAGCTATATATCCTTTTTAGCCTGATTTTCCTCCATATTATCATTAATTGAAAATGGATAAGTGTGAAAGGATTTAAAATGCCTTCTGGCCCATCAAAGACTACATATACCTTATGCTTACAGATTTAAAGCATATCTTTAGACAAAGTACATTGGATTGCCTCTGATTTCTTGAAATTAATGACACATGGATGCTATCTATGAATCATCATTAGCAAGAAAGGCCTTCATCTTGAATTTCATATGTCCTGAATATTCTGAATAAATAGGTGTTGAATATGCATACATACAGAAAACATGCCTTGTCCTGATGTGTTTTTCTGCAAGAAGAGTAAGGCATGATAAAGTGCCACCTACTCCTACTCTCTAGGCTTATAATGCAATTGTAAATTCCTTTATGCTTCAAATGTGAAAGCTGCTGAATGAATCAATCTCTGTGGAATGCACTAAGGGAAATCTGTTTTCTCTTTTTTGCTATTATAATTATATAAAACCCACATTATCAGATAGAATAAATATTTGGTAAATCTCTGAGTTGAGCACTGTGAAGTTACAAGCAGGACACTGCCTTTAGACAGCTGCTTAGTCTGTGCAGAGAGAGTTCTCTGCTTAAACACACAATGTTGAAGAAATCAGTCTTCACAAAGCTATAGATTACTTTTTGACAATACTGTATTGATTTCTCAATCATATATAACTTTTCATTATCAACTGGCAGAAGTGTTAAAGATAAGCTAGTCTAAATCCCCCATTTTAGAATTAAAGAAAGAGGGTTAAGAAGTGGTCAAGTTATTTTATTATGTGCAAGTGCCAAGACTAGCATCCTCATTTCTTAACTCCCAGTCCAGTAATTACTCTAACAAACTATGGAAATAACATTTTATCATAAGGACACATACAACAGAGTGTGAATTTTCACTGGAAAACCTTAAGAAAACTTGAAAAAATATTGTAGGAGAAATTTATGAGTCACTTAAAACGTATCTGTTTCCATTTAATTCATTTAAAAGGATTTTAAAAGGGAGATATTGCTTTCATTTCAAACTATTATTTTCTTCACTCACATTTTTAAGTTCCTAAGTGTAAGCATATCTAATGTTATACATCCTTATTCTCCTTTTATGATGGAAGAAAGTTTACTAAACATCAGTTACGCCAACCACCATTAGTTGCAGTTTTTCTAAGATTTCTAAGGTGTAAATAATATGCCCCTTATACAACTGGAGAAATGCACTCAGAGATTAAGAAACTTGATCAATATGGTTCTCCTAGTAAGTGATATAATCAGGATATTAGTCTTCGTCTAAGATTCTTTCAAGAGTTTCTTTTGATACTGTTACCTACATTTTAATACTGTATTTTTGTTTTCATGACTTTTATACCTGGGCTTACGAGGTATCATGAGAATCCAAGATTTCTACAATCAATGGATACATTTGCCTTTACTATTGCACATTAAAGTTCACAAATATTTGAGAGGACTTTGAATATATTTTGTAGGTCAAACTTACTCCTTTCACCTCAGTGAAGAGGAAATTCATCTTTTCAGTTGCTTCATCAAAAAAATCTTGCACTTTAATTTGTTCTTTATCACTTTATCTTCACCACACACATTCATTCTATCAGAAAATACACTCGACACCACCCTCAATGTGCATTCAGTATCCAACCACTTCTCATCCCTTTTGCTGCTATGACAGTGAAACCAGGTACCATCATCTCTCACCTGAATCATTCCAATGGTCTCCAATCTCCTGAGTGGTCTCATGACTTCAGTTCTGGCTTACACTGAATCTATTCCTAAAACAACCAACAGAGGTGTGTTTTTAAAAGGTAAATCAAATCATATCTCTCTTCACTTGAATCCCTCCAATGACTTTCCATTTCACTTAAAATAAAAAGTGAAAAACCGTAGCATGGGCTGCAAAGACCCACATAAAATGTACTCAAGCCTCATACACACACGGATAGACACTCACACATTTCTGACCCCATCTCCCGTCTCCCTCTTTAACACTCTGCCCCAGTTGCTATGCCTTTGTTCTTTCTCAAATCAACCAGAAGTAGGCTTCTGTATCTGGACCTTCGTAATTACTGCTTCCTTGGCTTGGAACTCTCCCGTTTAATTGTATGCATTGCTAGCTCCTGCATCACTGCAGATCTCCGGTAATATCAACTTATCAATGTGATTATCTTTGAACACCCTATTTAATATTGAAATCAATTATTTAGCTTGGGTCTTCCAGAAGAATGTTCCATGAATTATCTATGTTAAGGGAACAACTTGTTTAAATTTCTACATGATCTGTCTTTTTATCTCTGGCTGCTTTTACGATTTTCTCATTATTTCTGGTTTTAAGTAATTTGCTTATAACATGCTTTAAGTAATTTCCTTCATTTTCATTTTGTTTTGTTTGTATGCAGTGTTTTGAACTTCTCAGATATGTGCTGTAGTTTTCATCAAATTTCATCAAATTTGGAATATTTTAGCCATTATTTTTTCAAATATTTTTCTACTCCCCTCTATCCTTGGATGATTTTAATTACATGTGTATTAGGAAACTTGAAATTGTTTCGTAGCCTACCGATATTCTGTTCTCTTTTCATGTTGTCTTTTTTATTCCATATTTCATTTCCAGTGGTTTCCCTTGATATGGTCATCGAGTGCTCTAATATTTTCATCTACATTGTTTGTCTGTTGATGATATTATCCAGTGTATTTTTGATTTAGAAGTTATATTTTTTGTCTCTAAAATTTGATTGGGTTTTTTAAAATATTTTCTGTTAACATCTCATGTTTTCTTCTACCTTCTTGAACTATCAGATATCATTATAATAACTTTGTTAGTGTCCTCTTCTACTAATTATATTACTTGCATCATTTTTGTTTCAGTTTTTATTGATTGTTTTTCGTTTGCTTATTGGTCGCATTTTCCTGCTTATTTTCATGCCTGTTGATTTTTCATTTGTTGAAAGATATTCTATAACGTATTCTTTTGAATGCTGGATGTTTTGTAATTTTTTAAGCACAGTTGATTTTGTTTTGGGACCCAGTTAAGGACCTTGGAAACAATATGACCCTTTTGAACCTTACTTTCCATCCTTGGAAGAGCAGGGTAAGAGCCCTGGTTAGGTTTAATATTGTTGCCCACTAAAGAGGCAATAGACTTCTGAGTGCTCTACTTGATGCTCCACATATTTGCAAGTTTTTTTCTACATTTGTTAGTGGAGTGCAAACTATTAAAAGTCACATGAACTCCGGTAATTATTCCAGCCTCTCCTTTCTGCTATATCCTCTCAACACTTTCTCCCTTCCTTGAACACAAGTATTAACAGATATTTTCTGATAAGTACTCATGTGAAGTCAAGAAACGAATTCTCTGCAGGTCTCCTGAGCTTTCTCTCTGTGCAACAATCTTCTATCCATACAGTTCTCTCTTATGGCAGAGATCTATTATGTGAATTTTGAATGCCTTTGTCACCTCAAAAATCTCACCTTTGTCACCTCAACTCCAGGAAACTTGTTCTGTTTGGACTAGCCATCCCAGTTCTATGGCCTGACCCTTTCTCTAGGTATTTAACGGGAGAAATGGTAAGGCTCAACTTGTTTGTTTTTTTCTTTCACATTACTAATTTTTTTTCTTTCACATCATTTATTATCCAATATTTGGAGTCTATTTTTTTAATATATAGTTTGCCAGTTTGTTGATGTGCTTAAGGCAGGAATTACTTCACCACGGTGTGAAAGTCTGAAACCATGATCGAGTTTAAATTTATAATGAAATGGATGTTGTGTGTCACCTTGAGACAATGCTCTATCCAAATTTCTTTCTACTTTATTTTCTATTAATTAAAATAAAGAGATCACATATATACTAAAGAAGCTGATCCTTTAAGAGAGGGAGAAGGTCTTCAGCCTCAGGTACCTAACAGGTATGGAAGGCTTTTCACTATAATTTGTGTTGAAGTAAATGTTCTTAGCTCAAGTCTATATGACAATTTGCAAATGCCCTGGGGCAGATCTACCAGTGTAAGAATATCCAGAGTCAAATTATTCTTTAATTTTGATAGAAAATGTGCAGACACAGAAAGAAACTCTTTCAACATTTATTACAGTAGTTCAGTTGTTAGTGGAGACATTTTACTCCAGTCTATTTATAACAATTGTAGCCTATACTAGCATATCTCCCAAATTTAAAATGCCACCTTTAATAATCCTTTCTATGGGCCACAACCCAATATATTGTATATTTTTAATTTTTTTTTTATTTCAGCATTGTACTGAGATACAAATGTTTAAGGTATGCATATTTCCTTTGCACCACCCAAGTCATAGCTTCCAGTGTGTCCCATTAGGGACATCCATTAGGTGTGAATAGACCCATCTCTTCTTCCCCCCTCCCATCTGCCCTACACCCAATGAATGTTATTACTATATGTGCACTTAAGTGTCGATCAGTTAATACCAATTTGCTGGTGAGTACATGTGGTGCTTGTTTTTTCATTCTTGGGATACTTCACTTAGTAGAATGGGTTCCAGTTCCATCTGAGGTAATACAAGAGGTGCTATATCACCATGATTTTCTGTGGCTGAGTAGAACTCTATGGTATACATATACCACATTTTATTAATCCACTCATGTATTGATGGGCACTTAGGTTGTTTCCACATCTTTGCAATTGTGAATTGTGCTGCTATAAACATTTGAGTGCAAGTGTCTTTTTTATAGTGTGTTTTGTTCTTTTGGGTAGATGTCCAGTAGTGGGATTGCTGGATCAAATGGTAGTTCTACTTGTAGCTCTTTCAGGTATCTCCATATTGCTTTCCACAGGGGTTGCACTAGTTTGCAGTCCCACCAGCAGTGTAGGAGTGTTCCTATCTCTCCGCATCCACGCCAACATTTATTGTTTTGTGACTTT